>APFE031444726.1:36044-69287 GCA_000404065.3 Pinus taeda
GTAGGATCAGAAAAAGGGAGATTAGGTTGCTGCATAAGTGGAAAATTCATTGCATTAAAGGGTGGGTACTGCATTTGGTTCATGGGTGGGTAGTTTGTTTGAAAAGGAGAATTATTATTCCAATGACTGAATGCTGTGTTAGAGCTCATACCTTGTCTTTGTGGCCATTGCCTTCTCTGTGTCATCAGGTACACTGCTTCAGCCTCTTCTTCGGTTGTTTGCAATGCTACTTTGATTCCAGGCAGAGAGGGGCAGTGCTGGGTTTCATGGTCCTTTTCACAAATTTTGCAAATAAGTGTCTTATCCAGTGGGCATTCCCTGAGTGGGTTTTTGCCTCTGCATTTAGAACAGAAAATAGCTAAAGCAGCTTCTGCTTCTGCCTGTTTCTTCTTAACCTACAGAGCATCGATTTGTGAAGCAAAAGAACTTAACATTTCAGTTTTAAATTCTTCTAATAAGTTACCTATTTCGGCTC
This sequence comes from Pinus taeda, assembly GCA_000404065.3. Lineage (NCBI taxonomy): Eukaryota > Viridiplantae > Streptophyta > Pinopsida > Pinales > Pinaceae > Pinus > Pinus taeda. The sequence continues at coordinate 36,520 of APFE031444726.1, forward strand.
TTGTTGCTCCTCCACTAGCTGACTTCTGAACTCTTGAATACACATTATCTCTGCTCTTTGTTCTGTTCCCCGCTCCTCTTGAGCACCTCATGCAGAGATTGATAATTTGATCAAATGGTTCTTTGGAGATGTCCCCTTTTCCCAGCATGTTCAACATGTCCAAGCAGTCATCTCTTACCCCTTTCAGCAATATGGTTTTCAGAATATCTTTACTCATATTGGGGTGGTCAGACCTCTGCAGGTTATACTGCAGCCTTTCCACAAAATCTTCTAAGCTCTCATCCTCCTTCTGAATCATCTTAAACAGATCTTCGTTCCTTTCTCTTGTTCGGCAGTAATCTTGATATTTGGCCAAGAATCCTTCGTTCATCTGGTCCCAGGTGGTGATTGCTTGAGCTCCCAAGCTCATGAACCACCTCAACGCATTCCCTTTTAGTGTTTCTAGAAATAGTTTTAGTTTCTGATTAGGGCTCATATAATCATAACTTCTGCATAATATATTGAATTCAAAGAGGAATTCATCTGGGTCTTCAAAGGATAACCCATGGAAGTTGGGTAACGCTGAGAGGGGAATGTTCTTCATAGGGTTCATTCCTCTCGGCAGGTCCCCAATGGGGAATTCCAAGGTAGAGAGTGAGTTCTCCCCCCTTCCTTATGTTCTGTTATCCTCCATTGGTCTTTCTCCTGAGTCGCTTACTTTATCTTCTGTATCTTCAGGTTCTTCAGGTTCTTCAGGTTCTTCTACCAGTTCCTCAGTGTATTCTGATACTTCCAGCTTCCTTTCAGGCCCCAATACTTCCTCCGTCTGTCGATCCATTTGTGAGGAGTACTGGATTTGAGGTCTCCGGGAACTCGTCCTCTGTGATGTTTCAGCCTTTGAGATGATTTCGTCAATAAAAGTCTTTCTTCATCCCTTACCACCTGTGAAATTAGGTTTCTTGCGTCCTCTCATGCACCTGTTATTTTCACAAAGAGATCATTAACGCTTTTAGAAATCTTTAGTTGCCTTCCCCGGCAACGGCGCCAAAATGTTGGCTAGTTGAATTGTTTATTAATTAAACAATCAAGTACCACATTAATTGTCAACCTGGGAAAGTCTTTTTATTCCAAAGGCTATCGTGTACTGTATGTACTTTAATTCTAAAAGCATTAAGAGCTGTAGCATACGTAATTCTTACGCTAAGTTATCACAGTGCTGATAAAATAAAAATAATTAATTAAAATTACAAATCTGGAAAGCGAAGAGATGGATGCTCTGTTGGCAGAGGATCAGGACCCTATCCTCCAGGTGAGGACGTTCAGCACCTGCCCCTAGAATCAGATTGCTAATGCACACTGCACTCGAATTCACCGGTGAAATACACTTGCATAACTTCAAACAATTAATAAAACAGGGTGCTAGCAAAACAGAATTACAAGAGGTAATGCTGCAGAATCCAAACAGAGTATCTGCAGAAAGAAACTATCACACACTTACACACTTGACAGCAAAGTAAATGGGTGAATCTTGTGAGGAAGGTGGGCCCAGTCCCTCTCACAAGATTCCCCAGAACACGGAAAATAGCTTAAATGCTCAGAACGTTCTTCTATTCATCTGTCAAAAGATTCGAATAAAATAAAGTTCAGACTTGCTGATGTTTCTCAAAAATTTCACTTACAGACCATCCTCCCTTGACTAATGTAGATGTCTCCTCTTTAGAGAGGAGACATCTATTACAATAGATTGTTACAGTTCATTCGGTTAACCTGTTCAATCAAAAATAAGAATTACAGAAATGTTGTTGCAACAGTATGATAATATATTCTTTCTTAGGTTCTGGCTGTTACACAGCTGGTAACCATATTCGACCGTCTTCTTGGGATTCTCGCAATCATTCGCCGTTTCCCCATACTATTCTGGTTTTAAGTCCTGGTAACTGTGTTCTACCCGCTTTAGACAGTTGCTTGATCAGCCACGTCAGCGTTCCTCAGATAGTTGCCGTTGTTGTTCCCAGCTGTTGCAAAATACCCCACTTTAGATGGTTTCTGTTGCTGACTGTAGCAACTGCGTAGTTGCTGCTTCTGGTGTTGCAGCAACTGCATAGTTGCTGTTTCTGGTGTTATAGCAACTATAGGTTATAATTCCTGCGGGCTTAAGACAATTACTTGGCAACTTAATTAGCTTTCCAAAGATAAATACAAAGATACTCACGAATATGCAATGAACAATTAAACATATAGATATGCGGGAAGTTACTTCATACCTTGGGGTGATTAAGTCATTGTGTAATCAAAGCTTATAACTTGTGACTGAAAAGGATAATATTATGATGAAAATATAAGGTCAAAATTGGTCAATTCTGGGTCCTAACAACAGTTTCCTTTTGTTGGTTAATATATTGTATCTCCTCCATTTTTTCTTCCTTTTCCTTCTCCCCCGGGCTATCCTCCATAGTCTGATTTTCCTCTTCTAACTCCTCTTCTTCTTCTAGTACCTTGTACCTGTTCTAGCTTGTCTTCTTTTCCTCGTTGTTTATTTTTGTAACCTTTTCCCTCCTTTACCTCTATTTGCCACCTTGTGAAAGCTATCAATTTCTTTCCCTACTGCGACTTTAATTTTTCTCTATGTATATTTGTGAGGGTAGTCCCTGAATAGATGCCCATGTTTATGGCATTTGCGACATCTGAAAGGAACATGTTCATAGTCCACCGCTTGTACCCATTCTTCTCAAAAACTTCCAGGATCACTTCATCCAGTAGAGCTCCAGAGAGATCCATCTCCACACATATATGGGCAAAGGAAGTGTACTTTCCCCTTCTTGTGGCCTTAGATATTATAACAAAATGCCCTAGTTTATTTCCTATTTTTGATAATGATTCTGGTTTCCAGTAATCTAGAGGTAGGGAGTAGAGTTGTACCCAAACCGGGACCGAAGTGAAAGTCTGACACTCTGGGACAAAATTCATCATCCAAGGCTACATATAGAGGCCAACAACTATATAGAAGTAGGGCCCTCCTTCAAACACCCTATCTTTATACTCAATGTTAGTGAAAACTACAGTAAAGAAACCCTTTGATCCAAGGTGCAGGTTTATATCCCCTTTGGGTTTCCAGTGATTTTTGATCCATGCCTATAGCACCTTCTCCATTGGCCATAACCCCATAAATTTGCAAATGATAGCATAAGTCGTCATGTGATCCCTATGCACCTACAGCGCCGGATCACTTAACACCACTTTGGGTGTGATAGTAGCCTTAGGATTACATGGACCATTTTGTTTTTTGGTTTCTACATTCTGATTATTTTCCTCTACTCCTTCCTCTCTTCTAGCATCTTCTCGCCTATGTTCCTGTTGTCTTGTTTTCCTCCTCCTAAAAGACCTTTATCAGCCTCCAGTAGTTTCTTTCCGTGATTGGACACTGCTTCACTGTAGGAGGGAGTGGTGCTCCCCCCTTACGCCCCTCCATGGCATCCAACACTTGATTTTTTCTGTAAACCTTAGCTCTTACCAGCTCCTCCTCTCCACTCTCTCAACTCGCATCTGAGCTAACTGTCCATCAAAAATAATAATTTCATTATACAAAGGGTACAATGAAAGCTTTACAGAATGAAGCTCTGGTATAAAAAAGCATGAGTATCAAAATCGAATTGCAGAAGGTTACTATGCCAAATGGTTAAAACATTAGAAATTCTAAAACTGAGCATTGTAACTAATGTGTGTTTATGAATTTGTTTTTTGCATTTCAACATTGCTTTTAAGAACAATTGACAATGTTGGAAGCATTTGTAAATGAAACAAAATACTAGTTTATGCCACAAAAAAAGGGAAGATTACAATATCGATAACAACTTAATAAACATTTTAGAATGCCAAAAATGTTCAACATCACCACATTGCCACAAAATATTTTGCTGCAAACATGTCCATATAGCTAACACCAAATAGTACTCTGCAAGCGACAACTCAAGAAAAAATTCCATCCATATCCATATTGCACCTTCATATAAGCACAACGTAATAGAAATGATTCTCAAACTATTTAGTCAAGAAATGGTCTGGGAAATAGGCTCAATCTGCGATGCAAGGAATAGAAGCAGGTCCATTCGCATAAGCACCATTTAGTCTCCATCCTAATCTCTAACTCAATAATTGTAGTTTCTTTACATTTCCTCCATCTATGACTAAATTCTCTCACTGTTCACGTGTAGATACAAGCTACTCATCAGTAGCACCAATAACACCAACACCAGCTACACTAGCATGATGCACACCAACACCAACACCAGCAACACCTCTAGCCGAAACTCATAACATTCTCTCCAATACAAGATGACTCCATTGAATGCTAAATACCACTCTTTTAAAAGTAGTATAGATACATGAATTCCCCAAATAAATATTGAAAATAGTATTTTATAATATCAATAAATACGGCCTTATCGATATCTTTGCAACTAGAAAATATTACTTAATGAATCAGAGTAAATGCTATAAATAATTTGTTGTGATGGAGTGGTTTCATATGGATTTACTGAATATATATTAATATTAGTACTTAGCATTAATTAATTCTTGGATGCTAAGTGTGAATTCCAAGTTTATGGATTTTCGTACTAGATTAATTCTTTGAACACTTTCTACATTCTCTATTATCATTAAAATGGTTGCATGATATAATATGTTATAAACATGAATATTTAATTGTGGTAAAAACCACTACAATACACAACATTAAAATTGATAAATGAGCATTGGTATTGTATATGCCTTTGAAATTTCGGCATTTACTCTCCTCATCCAAAAAAATCTTTGCACTTCCTTACGTGTTCTGACAAAAAAATATGGAATGAATAGTATTTGGTGTGAAAGAAAATGGTTTTGTAGGAATGCAGATAATTCATTCAATAATGTGTACATTGTTTGTTATCATTATAATGATGGTGAGATATAATATGCTATAAACATGAATAATAAATTGCGATAAAAACCACTACAATACGCAACATTAAAATAGATAAATGAGATTTGGTATTGTATATGGCTTGTATATTTCCACACTTGCTCTTTGCATCCAAGCAAATATCTACACTTTCGTATGTATTCTAAGGAAAAATACAAAGTGTAGAGTATTTGGTGTGGAAGAAGATGATTTTGTGGGAATGTAGAGAAATCACTATTATGCACTTCCATACATTCAAACATTCCCAATTATAACATTAAACCATATTTCAATCATTCAATAAACTAAAAAAGCTATTCGACAATAGTCAAATTCTTCAACCAAAATATAAAGGGTAATGTTAAGATTGCTTCTCCTGGTTTGGCTTGTGCATGCTTTTGTGCTTCTACATATTTATGTTTCCAATCTTAACATTAACATTGTGTTAGTAGAAGAGCTTTAGTTAACCAAAATAGAATGAGTTTTAGGATACCAATAAAATATTATACTCATATCTATTTCTAAAGCGTCTTAAACCAAGAAATAATTGCTAGTATTGATGTTTGAAGTGTTTCAATATTTGTCCTCTGATTAATAGAAAACACCACCATGAGTAAACACCAATCCTCTTGGCATCCAATTCACCGACTAAGAACCTACACATATATTTAGTCAATGTACCCACACATAGACAGAACAAGAAAACCACATAGGCATTAAAATATCAAATATAAAAATATGATTTTCAAAGCATTAAAATATTAATACTAATGTATAGTTCCAAAATAACACAGATGCATGTGTTTTGGACTGCAGAGGAAATCCATTGTGCAAAAGAAACTCCCAAGCTTTCTTTGTGAGAACCTCCACACTTTGCACAATATATTAATTATAAAATAACCATTGGTCTTATGCTGACGTGTGAATGAAGATTTCAAGTTTTCATTGTGCAGACCTCAACACTTCGCACAATCTATTTAAAAACAAAAAAAAAGGTGCCTAATTACATAGAAATAACCATAATAATAATTGCTTGCTGACTACAAGGATTTTCTAGTTGTGTGAACTTCTAAATATTCATACTAGTGACAAAAAAATTTTCATTCTCATATGAATTTCCATCAACATAGACTTTTTCAATACATCTATTTTCCGCAAAGCAATTATTGTGAATACGAGTAACTTTTGCATGTTTCATAAACGTCAAGTTATTCGCAGATTTGTTCCGAAAAACACTTTAATACTAATAGATAATGGTTAATAGAGTTTATATATTTTGGGTATATGCGTTCGGAGCACGAAACGCGACAAAAAAATTCTCCAATTAATATTACTATGTTTCCTTGTGTGGATCATTTATTGTGAGAAGGAGTTTATGTGCAGAAGAATCTTTACATCATGTGTTTCACAACTCCACATACATTTCTTGATAGGACAAATCAATGCCAATGTTTAGTGATACGCTTTAGCATCAATAAAATAATTAATTAATGTCTTTCATTACAAGATTAATTGTAAACCATTTTGGCAATTTTTCCACTGAAAGATTTGGCATTTTTCCCGTCTTTGCTTCTGATCTATTGGTAGTATTAGCCATTTATATTTATCTGATTATTAGTTACAAATAACTAATGTTATGTATAAAATATTACTAGAACCATGGAATCATTTTGTGTTAATGTTAAGTGACCGCATCTGTACATGATATTTTTGTACCATTATATTGAATACTTGTATAATAATGCACGTGATCACAATGAATTCATATTTATTTTATTTCGTAAAATCTTGCTACTTAGTACACATATATTGGAAATATTAAAACAATAATGATTAGTGAAATAAAAGAAGGAAATAATTTTCAACTTTCAAAATTTATTTTACCACCTACCATTAACTTTCACTTTGTTATTTTCAATTGCTAATTATTGAAAGTGTTAAATGTGTCGATAAATCTATAAATTAGATCTAAATTCAGTAACGGATAAGAAAAATGGTGTTATGAACTACTGAAATTGAACTATTAATTCATGATTAGTAGCATTAGTAAACAAAAACCTTTGTCAAAAATCATAGGAAAATATGTAGGCAGCCAACTGGAACACGTTATTACAATTAGCTTTGTACAATGATCTTGAAATTGTGTATCAAACTGTTCGTAAATCAAGTTTTTGTTAAATGTTCTTGTACTCTAGTATCAAAATAAAACAAATTGATAATGATGTAGTGGTGGGGGATAACTCAATAACCAAATATACATTTGCACATTGCCAATTATAACATTAAACTAGATTTCAATCATTCAATAAGCTGAAAAAGCTATTCAACAATAGTCAAAGTCTTCAACCAAAAAATAAAAGGTAATGTCAACATTGCTTCTCTCGGTTTGCCTTGTGTGTTCTCCCATGATCTTGCATATCTGTCTTTCCAATCTTAACATTAACATTGTATTAGAAAAAGAGTTTTATTTAACCAAAATAGAATGAGTTTTAGTATATCAATAAAATACTATGCTCATATCGATTTCTAAAATGTCTTAAACTGAGAAATAATTGCTAGTATTGATGTTTTAAATGTTTCTATGTTTGTCCTATGATTAATAGAAAATACCATTGTGAGTAAATACTAGTCCTCTCAGCATTCAATTCACAACTACGCACTTGCGCACATATTCAGTCAATGTAACAATGCGTAGATGAAGCAAAAAGACCACACAAGTATTAAAATATCAAATCTAGAAACATCATTTTAAAAGCATTAAAATATTGATACTAAGGTATAGTTTCAAAATAACACAAATGACTGTGTGCAAGACTACAGAGGAAATCCATTGTGCAGAAGAAGCTCTCAAGCTTTCATTGTTAGAACCTCCACATTTCCCACAATCTATAAATTATAAAATAACCACTAGTCTTATGCCCACGTGTGAATGAAGCTTTCAAGTTTTCATTGTATAGACCTCCACACCACAAAATCTACTAAAGATGTGCCTAACTATATAGAAATAACCCAAAAAACAAATGCGTGTGGACTGCAAAGCATTTCTAGTTGTGTGAACTTTTGAATATCCGTACTAGCGAAAAAACAATAATTGCATCTTGAGAAGGAATTTCCATCATCATAGAATTTTTCAATACATATATTTTCCATAAAGAAATTAATGTGAATATAAGTAGCTTTTTCATGTTTCATAGATGTTAAGTTATTCACATATTTGTTTCGCAAAACACCTTTATGCTAATAGATAATGGTTAACCAAATTTACATTTTGGTATATGCAGATAGGTTGGGAAATACGACTAAACAAATCTCCAATTAATATTATTATGTTTCCTTTTGCAGATCATTTATTTTGTGGAGGAGATTATGTGTGGAAGAACCTTTATGTCATGTGTTTCATAGCTCCACATACATTTCCTGGTAGCACAAATTGATGCCAATGTTTAGCAATACACTTTAGCATTAGTCAAACAATTAATTAAGGGCTTTCGTTACAAGATTAAATGTAAACCATTTTGGCATTTTTTCGGCTGATCGATATGGGATTTTTCCATGCTTTTCTTTTGAGCTAGCGGTAGTATGAGCCATTGTTATTTATTGGATTATTAGTTAGAGATAACTAACAATACATATAGAACATTACCAGAGCCATGGCATCATTTTGTGTTAAAGTTAAGTGATCGCGTCTGTACATGATATTTATGTACAGTTGTATTGAATGCCTATATAATAATGCACACGGTCACAATGAATTCATGTTTATTTTATTTCATAAATTCCTTCTACTTAGTACACGTATATCGACAATATTAAAGCAATAACGATTAGCAAAATAAAAGAAGGAAATAATTTTTGACTTTCGAGATTTATTTTACCACCTAGCTTTAATGTTCGCTTTGGTGTTTTCAATTGTTATTTATTGAAAGTGTTAAACATGTTGATACATCCATAAATCAGATTTGAATCTAGTAATGGATAAGAAAATTGGTGGTAAGAACTACTAGAATTGGACTATTAAGTCATGATTAATAGTATTAGTAAACAAAAACATTTGTTATAAATCATGGGAAAATGTGTAGGCGGCCAACTAGAACGTGTTATGACAATTAGCTTTGTACTGTGATCTTGAAAATAATGTATTTGACTATTCATAAATCAAGTTTCCATTCAAATTTTTTCATACTCTATCAAAATAAAATAAATAAACAATGACTTAGTGGTGGGGGACAGCTTAGTAACCAAATCACTTCATGATAGAAGTGGTTGAGCACGTTTATGCAGAATATTTGTTTGTGTTTGTTTACAATTATTGTTGACATTCTCAAAGTTGATTGTCATAATCACAAATCTTATTTTATATTGTTTAAAATGAGATTTTTTACTACATATATAGATTTAGTCATTTCGAAAACATGTGCAACACTCAGATTGTGCAGAAATTTCAACCCAAATTCATGGTTCCAAAAAATTCTTGCCATATTTTGAGCAATTTAAATCAAAAAATGCACTAGAAAAATTTTCAAAACGTAGCACAAGTAGACAACAACTTTATATTGTATGGAAAATTTCTATTTGTACTGACACTAATTTCAATTATATTAAACCAAGAGAAAAATGCGCAGTAAGTGGACAAGATGTTTTTGGAATATTGATGCTTATTTTCGTTACTTCCCATAAATGTTGGCTTTGATATTTTCAATTTGTATTTATTGAGAGTGTCATGTGTAGTATTTTCCACACAAGAAATAGCAATAGTTGGTAATTATGATTGGAGCGGTAAATTGCGAATTTAGGCGAGATTGGGATAGAAAATAAGTACCAGATAAATGAAACAATTTATTTTCACTTATACAATCAACCAAGCGGTATTTGAATCTCCCAACAAAAGAGAAAATAAATAAAGACAGTTGTAGCAAAATACTTTCCTGGGCACAAAACTGGGTGGATTCACCATTATTCAGCATTTCATTTTGTCAATTGCTAAGGTTCTTTCACATTTTTCTCTCCAACATATTTCTTTTTTTGCACAATTATCTAGGGATTTATATTTTCTCTTTTCGCACCTTATGAACATGGGAACTCAAGAAAATGTTTTAGCACATGTAATAGTCATTACATCTTATCAACTCTATCACATGCAACACACATTCCATTTTATCAATTTATTATTAATTTATCATTTCCCTCTATTATTTTCATTTGCTTTTCCCTAATAACCTAAATTGTATCCAAACAAAGAACAAATGCAATTTTTGCATCTCGTAATGTGTAATAAAATAATGTGTCTAAATATTTGTCTAACTTAAAATATGTTAACATGCCACATAATTTATAAAATTTGTAGAGAATAAAATATCAAATATCGACAATGGATGCTTAAAGAGTTTCTCAAGAGACCAGCATTAATAGGGAAACAAAATAGAGGCAAAAATCCCTAAATATTACACAACAATCCCTAGATTCCACACCATGTATTGGTGCAACCTCATCCTCAAGTCTAGGAAAGAGAAAATCTCCTAATACTGAAAAACTAGTTCATGGTGAGGTATCAAGTTGTCGAGATGATGAAGATAATCTTCATAAATACTTTCTAGAGAAAATTCATATAATTCAAACAACCAATTACAAAAATTTCATAAATAGAGAAATCATTCAACAAGTTATAGACTTGGAAACTAATAAGAGTGTACCACCTGACTGGGCTACTACTTGTTTAGCAGAGAATGCAAATATAATGCAACAAATTGCAGAAGAGTACATTAGTTTCGATGAACATCCTATGACATTGAAAAATGCAAAATATGACAAAGCCCCAAAAAAATTTAAAGTTGAAAAGGTAAAATTTAAAAATAAAAAGATTATTCATGAAGAACAAGTGATACTGATTTGTCTGACATTAACAAGAAGGGGATCATGGTATTGTGTCAATCTAAAACTGATGTAGTTGCTTAGTTTGTTCCTAAATTGATTGAAAATAAATTCAGACTGAAAATGAGTTGTTAAAAGAACTAGAAGACATTCTAAATCCAATTCCTCTGTTAATGACACCACCAGTAATATGATCAAGTTCGTTATTAAGTTATGTTTCTACAACACCGCAAACATGTATCAAGGTTGCCAATCTTCTTAATGTATTGAAGTCACATATCATTGATAATATATGCCAAATATTAGAAATTATTGGTGATGCATGGCAAGCAATTTTTGACTTAATGTGTTTGCAACAACAAATGATGATATTTATGAATTTGGTTAACATTCATCTTGAAGAAGTCAGAAAATTCACCAACAATGATTTAGTTACTTTTAGCCAAAGGCTTGGACTACTCTATGATATTGCAAAGCAAAACCAATAGCTTCCATAGGTTAATCAAATAAAGAAAATCGAAGTTAAATTGGTGGAGAGGATTAGTACACTTGCAGATATCATTTCTAATTGTGGTAAGCTAGGCAAGAGGAGAGGTGATGCCTATCTCAAGGTAATAGAAATTATAGAATGCTTAAATGGTCCATGCATCCTGCATGATTCTGAATTAATTTCAAGTGACATGTTACAAATTGAAATGGATCATAAAAAATAGACAATGGTAGCACATTTTTATAACATCATTGATTTTACTTTAAAACACACTAACACATGGCTAATTACTTTTGCTAAAGTCAATAAGTAGAACTCTATCTTTGTTGCCTAGGTGCAAGAAGAAGTTATAAAAATTCAAAATATATTTTCAATAAAAATGTGAAAATGGAAATTATAGTTTCTCCTGATAAGGATTACATTAAAACTATGGTGAATGCATTTGTTCAATGAGTCATCAACTCATACAACATCTAACAGAAGCATAGTCATGACAAATAATTTTGCATAGTATAAGTATTTTAAAAGTGTTCAACACTCAATGTTTTTTTAGCTAATATAAGATAATTTAGCTTTGTTGATTATGTTATGGTGATGTTTATAATTACTATATACATTTTTTTTTGTTGTAGATGCCTTTTTCAGTGTTATAGTTTATGACAGCACAATCCCAATTTCCACTAAAACAAACCCATTTACTTTACAGTTTTCGTTGCACAATTCCAACTATGTTCAACAACTTTGCCTTTTACGACCATGTTTTGAATATGATCTCATACATATCCGAATTATGGCTATGATCATTTCCATTTGATTATGTATACAATTGTTATTGAATCTGAATTTGTATCAATGTTATGATAATGTTTTCTATAAATTTATGAATATATGCTTTCATATTTTCTTTTATATTCAATGTTGTGTTGTTTATTTAAATGAAGTTGAACATTTAGCAATAGTTTTGTATCTTAGACAAATATCTCTTAAAAATGGAATACTAGCACAATGCCTTTAGAACTACATAGATTTCATTCCGCGGACTACGGAAATATGGAGAAACTTTTCATTATAGTTGATCCACACTATCACATTCTTCACAATCAAAGCTCAATTTAAGTGTGATATGCATATCAATTAATGAATTATGTTTCCAACACACCCTTTCTACATAAAACGAAATAACTCTCGGTATTATAATTTTGATTTTGTTGAGCAAGTTTGTTTTTAATGCCTATGTGTGGTGTAGGAATATCCTCTTTGCAGATAGAGACGATCCCTCTAGCCCAAGAGAGTGGGTCTAGCCACAAACAAAACAATCTAATGTAAATTTCTTTAGATTAGAATTGAATAAAAGGGCCTACCTCTTATAACGCTAATCCACTTGATGGCAATCTTGCTTCCTTGCTCTAGCTTCCTTTCATTCCTTTCGTTCAAGTACCTAAAACAAACATACAAGAAAAAACAGCAAATGTGATAACATAAAATTGAATCCAATCTACTTAAAAGGCGAAGGAGTTCTAAGCTATCAGATGTAATATTACACCCGATATAGGAAATAAACCATTAGTTGCATTAAAATAAACTTCAAAGAGAAATACAACCGAAGCCTTGACGTTAGAGATCTCCTTTGTGGTATCTAAGTCCTACTACATGCCTTTTCAGCACTCTTTTCCTCCTCTAGCTTGACATGAAATTCTTCCAAGATCTAACTCTCTCTCCTCATGCTTTAGCTACCAAATACTAGTCTTTTGTCATCTACGCCAAATCTTCTTCTATCAAAAGCTAAAGATTTCATAATTTTGCAGCTAGTTCTATTTCTCCACCACTTTCACTATGTGTTGTATTGTAACAAAAAAGGGTAAGAGGAAGTGGTTTATATAGGGATAGGAGGATAATAATGAGATCCACTTAAGGGGGAAGAAGTTCTTATCTCCTTGGGAAGGTCCACTTTTAAGGGGTGGGAAGGTCCACTTTTAAGGGGTAAAGAACCTTATATGGAGTTCTAGGCCCTTATCCAACCAAACAAACATCTAGCACATCGCCCCTAGAAGTTTCTAGATGTGAAACTTTGTTTCCTTTTATAAAAAAAATCCAAAAGTAGACTGGTGCAGGTATTGGGCTAATAGTAATGCCAATCGGCACGAGCCACAGTGTAAAACTCCGCCATCAGTACGGGTGAGACACTGGGAAAGAGCGCTAATCTTAAAAACTAGGTTTTAAGAAGGATTCTCTAGAAATGTTCTGAAGGGAGTGGGGACTACCTTCTTCAAACTTCAAGGGATGAAAGAGCATAGGTTTCATGGTGAAAGTATAACACAATAGTCACTACTAGGGTTCTCTAGGATCAGGAACGGGGAGTGACAGGAGAGTGACAAAGTATTGTGTAACAGATGCCCCCTAAAGCATGAAGTCAGAGCTGAGAGAAATGGTTGAAATGCTTTAAGATGGAGTGAGGACTTGGAATACCAGCATCGGAAGCCCTGCAACTCAAACATACATGTACATATTTGAAATCTGATAGTCATGCCTGATAAACATGAGATGCATATAATAATACATGAATCCATGGTATAGGAGCATCTATCCATCAAGAAAAGGATCATGTGCATGGATCCTCAGCATGGACACAACCATCCTACTAAAGGGATCACATGAAATAGATCCATGGCATGGGCACAACCATCCACATAGAGAGGATCAAAATGAAAATACCCATAGTATGGTCACAGCCATTCGACTGAGCGAGATAAAAATGATACACACAGCATGGTCGCAGTGATCCATCTAAAGAATCATGTATATAATCATGAATGACTCATCACTCCTCGCAACTTGGACTTTTGTAATCTAAGCCCAAGGTCTTGCACTCCAACACGACCCGATCAAAGTACAAATTCTAACATGTGAATAGACATGCGAAAGTCGAACATGCTAGAAAATCTCTTGATTATCGTCTAATGATTTGAACTGTTAACAAGCGCGAGAGAAACCACCCATAATTTCAATGGCTCTCAAGGTAATATTAGTACAATTCACGAAGTGTGAATAAGGAACTGAAGTCGAACACCTGTGAAATCACTTGATCAAGGGCCAATGATGATAACCATAATCCAGTGCGAAGAACTTGCCATTGAGGCATCAACTTCCTAGATAATGAGCTGAAGTTGACAAGAAGCGATCTGTTGAAGGAAGGTCATAATGGATCCTTCATCATTGGCACAAAATTGGAAACACAATGAATGAGATTAATCCAAGAATGTGACAGATGATCAGACAATGTACAGGCAAGAAGACTTCTCTTGAACATGTGGATGACACAACTCCGGAGTTTGACAGCCTTTTACATCATAGGATCAAAGGTGATGGTGACATGGAAGAGATCATATGATAGGTTAAAATGGATAACCCAAACCAAGGAAGGAAAGTGACGGAGTGAGGATGTCCCAAAACCCGACACGAACAACAAATGAGTGTTAATGTTCAAGAGCGACATGTTGCCTTAAGTGAAGAATACAACTAATGAATACTTCCAATTTTCCCCTACCATTTCTAGCGAGTACCCTAGGTATTTTTGAAACTCAAGCTTGAAGGGGATAGCATATTCTTGTAATATAATCCCATCCTTCGGATGGATCCTACCTAGTAAATTGTAACAATCCCTAGGAAGGATAAGCTCAGTCTCGTCATAATGACAAGTCCTATGTCATTTAATCTTTTAATGAGTCTGACAAAGGTGAAATTCATAATATTTTTCATGTTTAGAGAGTTTGAAAAAGACACAGAAACGAAAAACTCCAAGGTTCCCTTTTCGTAAATTTGTCTCTTGAACCCGAAACGGTAGAAAAAAATATTCAAGAGAACCTCCTAGTCATGTTTGACTAAGGTATACCTTTCTCATAAATATTTTTATCCTAGACCGAAAAAGGGGTAAACATATACTGGGTAAACGATGTTTCGCAGCCTTTAATGAGTTCAAAAAAACAAGAGCTCACAATCTTTTCATATTTTGAGTCAGAAAAGAGCTCAAATATGACTCCCTGCTTTTATTTTCTTTAATGAGTCTAAAAGGGAAAAATACTTGGCAATCTTTTCATTTTTTACGAGCCAAAAAAGAGCTTAAAGGTGACTCATCCTGGAGGAACAAGTGGTATAAAGGGTAGCAATTGATTCTAGTTATGGTGGAACTGTTCACAAACTAATAGGTCAAGAGGTCGGCTAGTAAAACCACTCATCGTTGCAGTTCCTCAAGAAATGGTAAAACAACCAAGTGAAAGTGAATGATTGGCCAAAGAGATGGTGGCGATGGAATGGAGAAAAAACCAAGGCTTATCTGACGGGAAGGGTTGATAAAAATGGAAATCATGAGGGTTAAAATGGATATGGGTTCATTTTTATACAAGCTTGAACCACAAGGAACTATGCTTTGATTCATTTTCATGTTTACACAAACTTGAAACAAAAACTATGCTTGGATTCATGTTCATGTTTACACAAGCTTGAAACAAAAAACTATGCTTGGATGAAAAAGATGGCATGCCCCGAGCATGATGAGAGCTGAGGCACATGCCCCAAAAACTTCATTTCATTCACCGAAGTAGACATCTGGTTGCTAAAATGTGGATGGAATGAAGTTTCACTTTCGAGATCAAGGAAAGACTTGACTGGAATTTGACGAGATCTTAATCAAATACTCAATTTGGAAAAGTGAGTTTGTTTCATTTTTTAACGAGGTTAACACAGTAAAAGAACTATCATCAAGGCTCCTTGTTTCATTTTTTAAGGAGCTTGACACAAGACTAGGAACCATTCTCCGACACTTCGTTTCATTTTTTAATGAGGTTGACACAAGACTAGGAACTATCCTCATGACTCCTTGTTCCATTTCTTAAGGAGCTTGGCACAAGACTAGGAACCATGCTCTGGCACCTTGTTTCATTTTTTAACGAGGTTGACACAAGACTAGGAACTATCCTTGAAATTTGTTTCATTTTGTAACGAAGTTGATACAGGAACAAACTATCCTTGCATGTTGTTTCATTTTTTAACAAGGTTGACACAGAAAAAGAACTATCCTCGTAGAGCTTATCATGGACCATACGAGAACATGTCTCCCAAGAGGTCCTCACTAGACAGGAGAACTACGCTCTGGGAGGATCACATGTCAACTGGTACAAATGATAGATCAAGTTCCAATGCCCCCAACACATAATGTACCATGCCTTCTGTGTGATCATCATCAGATGTGGAGACAGAATGGGCAGCCACATAATTGACCTGTTGAGGGAAGGGTATTGCTTGGAAACAAGAACCAATAAGGGATGATGGTAGGATTGGAGCCATCTGGTGACCAAAAAATGATAATTGATCAATGGCCATTATTCTCCCTTCATTTGGAAAATAAACCACATGGAATAGTGAAGAAACAAGAGCTCCCACGACTAGCTCCTCCGTTGAAAGCCAATAGATTCTAGGTGTCAGGCACAAGTTGTGGGGATCCCAAAGCTTTCCTAGTAGTAGAAGACATGATGTTAATAGATTGGCCTTCATCTAATAGAGTGCCATGTACTACCATATTATAGGCTTTTACCGTAATCTGGAAAGGCACATAAGATGGGAGGTGGAATGAAGTCAATTGACTCCAATCAAAAGAAACAACAGAACAACTTGGTGGGGGTATCATAGGATTGCCCCCATGCTTTACAAGAATAGGAGAAGGACTCTCCTGAACAATTAGGATGGGAGGGCCACTCTTCGATTCATGAGAATATTAGGAGACAAGAAGAACATGAGCAGTATGATCACTTCTCTCTTTGGGAACAGAGTGAACAGCTAAAGGCGAAGCCAAGTCGACACTCTTTTCGACCAATGGATGGTCGGGAACAAACACAAGAAATTCATGCTTAGGAGTAGGATGGGGAAGAGATGAATCCAAGTCAGTTTATTTACCAACTAGGAGAGGGTTAGAAGAAAGCCTCTGATAACCAATAGGAAGTTGGGGTTGAGGAGTTGTAAGGTTTTCCAAAACTTTGGAAGCTTTATCCATAAGAGGAAAAAGGTGTAGAAGATGCTCTCCTTCACATAACCTAAAGGGGAATTTAATTTTTCCCTCCTTCTTACCATCGTTGGATGAGGGTGTAGCATCGACATGATCTCCAGAGGTTGATGGGGATGGTCGATCCAGATTTTGTGACCATACCTATAAGACTCTGGGAATACTAGGACAGTCTCGAAGGAGATGGTCACCCTTACATAGCCTGCAATGGAGTTTTACCTTCTACAAAGGGTCGAAAGGTTTGTCGACAGGAAGTGCATTTGGAGCAATAGTTGCACAGTTGACCTCTCACTTATCTGACTTCTTCTTCATCATCTTTTCCTTCTTCTTCTTAGCCTCCTGATTACTGGATTTCAAACTTTCACCAGGCGAAGTAGAAGAGGAGGGTGAAGAAGGTGAGAGGTCAACCTTAGAATCAACATGGTGTTGTTCAGGTAAAGGAGATGGTTGTACAGAAGTTGGGACACTCGGGACCATCGAGGTCAAAAATAACTAGACAGGTAAACCAATAGTTAACCCAGGAAGGGACAATGTTGCCATATATGGAGTGCCAGCGTTTCCAAAAGAAGGAAAAGAACTAGGACTCCCATCAGAGGGGAATCCTTGATTGGTAAACTCTGGAAATGTTGCCATTGTAATCGAACCTAAAGAATCACTAAGGAAGTTAACTTTAACCAGGAATATTTCATGGGCAGTTAATTTTAAGACACAGAAACATAACATTTCCTTTTCATGTTTTAAGAGTCGAGAAAAGAATGAAATGCGACTCTAATCGCTTTCAAATTCAACGAGCTCGAAAGGAAAAGTGCTCGATGATCTTTTCAAATTTAAAGAGTCAATAAAGATAACAAATTACTACTCAGGGTACTCTAGGCATAAAGGATTACCAAGTAACCATGAACTGCAGAATACCTCCCAGGGAACCGAAAAGTACGAGCAGGCAATCTCCCCAAATATTATGTTTAGTGTGTCGCGTTTACAAGCGGAAGACTTAGCTTCCTATGGATAAAGTATTGCAACCTATAGGGGTATCCCTTTATATACACGATGGTACGGGGAGCACAAGTCCATGCTAGTGTTGTCTAATGCAAGATCATTGCAAACGACAGCGGTTAGGTTTAAAGACGCCAAAACACGTCTCTAGCCTAGAACACTAAATGTGAGCATTAAGTTTCAATGCTTCCTTAGGTTAATTCAATAAATTTTAATAGTTTATTTTGAATTAGGTTTCAATTTCAAGGCCCTATCGTTGTCATCTGAAAACTTCTATATGCAGCTATATGAGAAAAGAAATCTTTGTCTTGATGAAAGTTTACCTTAATTGAGGGATAGAGAACACACAATCAACGCAACAACCAAAGAATGAAATCTTTTACTAATAAATGTCCTAAATGCACTTAATCTTCCGTTAACAACAAAAAAAATTTATTTCATTTCTCATGCCTATGATTTCTAGCTTCTCAATAACACTACTAATGCAATATTTTCGCTTAAGTAAACTAGAATGATGTTCTTCTTTTCATAAAATGCAAAATGAATCTTTCACATAAAGCACTTTAATGAAAGTCTTCACAATTCCGAACAAACAAGCATCGATCAAATCCAAAGCATGATAAATGAAACTAAATGAAACTGCTTCCTTGAATTAAACAAACCAAACACATAAATGCTTCAATCGACAAACCAAGAAATGCAATCTATGCATGGAAAGAGAAAAGATACACTCGAAATAAGAGAACAAATGAAACTCTTTCACTCATTCAATTGAAAATGAAGCAACGAAGATGTGGCGACTGAAAGATGGATTAAATGAAGCTATAAATCAGAAACTTGACACAATGAGTAAACAAACAAATGAACGGTAATTGACCTAGATGCCCTAGGGTCATAGAAACCATAAAAAAAAAAAGAACTCAAAAAATAAAGCTATGAAACTTAAAGCCAATCAATCAATTAAACCCAGCAAATAAAGCATCCTAGTCACTTCTCAGCGGAAGAAGAGAGTCTAAGGGTCAAGACACACTGGAATTAGAATGGGATAAACTCTGATTTTTCTTAACTCAGAAACTGGAATGACTTTTTTGCTGAAATTAGTGCTGAAAAGGGGTCAGGCACAACTGTCAAGCTAAAACTGGTGCTGATCAGTGCAACTATTTGTCTGAAACTAGCGTTGATCAGGGACCAACGAAATTGTTTGGTTGAAATTAGTGCTGATCGAGGGATTCAAAGAAAAAATAAAAAACAACTTCACACAGGGCTAGACTGAACACATCATAGGGTGGGCTAGTGTTTGTATGCCTTCAAACAGGCCACAGATCCAAAAAACCATAAGTAAACAAACTAGGCACACAAGTAGAAAAAACATAGTGATAAAAAGGAGATTTATTTCCCCAACGGAGTTGCCAATTTGTGGTGCAGGAATATCCTCTTTGTGGATAGAGATGATCCCTCTAGCCCAAGAGAGTGGGTCTAGCCACAAACAAGACAATCTAATGTAAATTTCCTTATATTATAATCGAATAAGAGAGCCTACCTCTTATAACGCTAATCCACTTGATGGTGATCTTGCTTCCTTGCTCCAGCTTCCTTTTGTTCCTTTCGTTCAAGTACCTAAAACAAACATGCAAGAAACAACAGCAAATGTGATAACATAAAATCGAATCTATTCTACTTAAAAGGTCAAGGAGTTCTAAGCTATCAAATGTAATATTACACCCAATATAGGAAATATAGTTTTATTAAAATAAACTTCGAAGTGAAATACAACCGAAGCCTTAACATTGGAGATCTCCTTTGCGGTATCCAAGTCCCACAACACGCCTTTTTAGCACTCTTTTCCTCCTCTAGCTTGACATGAAATGGATTCCAAGCTCTAATTCTCTCTCCTCATGCTTTAGCTACCAAAGACTAATCTTTTGTCATCTAAGACTAATCTTCTTCTGTCATAAGCTAAAGATTTCAAAATTTTGCAGTTGGTTCTATTTCTCCACCACTTTCACTATGTGTTTTATTGTAACCAAAAAGGCTAAGAGGAAGTAGTTTATATAGGGAGAGGAGGATAAGAATGAGATCCACTCAAGGGGGAATAAGTTCTTATATCCTTGGGAAGGTCCACTTTTAAGGGGGAAATAACCTTATATGGAGTTCTCGACCCTTATCCAACCAAACAAACATCCATCACATCACCACTAGAAGTTCCTAGACATGAAACTTCATTTCCTTTTATAAAAAACAGTCCAGAAGTAGACCGGCATGGGTATTAGGCTAACAGTAGTGTCGATCAGTGCAGGTCACAGTGTGAAACTCTGCCATTAACACAGGTGAGACTCTAGGAAAGAGTGTTGATCTTAAAAACTAGGTTTTAAGAAGGATTCTCCGGAAATGTCTGAAGGGAGTGGGGACTACTTTCTTCAAACTTCAAGGGATGCAAGAGCATAGGTTTCATGGTGAAAAGATAACACAGTAGTCACTACTAGGGTTCTCCGGGATCAAGAATGGAGAGTGACCGGAGAGTGACAAATTATTGTGTAACACTATGTCTTGAATATGTTCTAGTGCATTGAATTTGTACTATTTGAGTGTGACATAAACTTTAATTAGCTAAATAGGCTTTGAAGTATTCTTTATTTACAGATTGAACTACATTAACTATTTTCCATATAAAACTATCTAACTCTATTGATTTTATAACAACACCTTTTATTTATTTTCGAATATATGCTTGGAAACTTCGTTTTATATCTGATTTTGCATTATTTATTAAAATGAAAATCAACATTTGGCAATAGTTTTGGATATGAGACATAGATCTCTTAAGAATTGCATATCTTTAGATTTGAATAAATTTTGTTGTGCATAATACAGAATAAAGATTTAATTATGTTCAAGTGTACTAAAAATCCATATAATCTGTAACCACTTCAGACAATGAATTAATGTTCGAAGGATAGGATATGTGCCAGATAATGGGGGGGTGCATAGATGTGAAATTAGCTATTTGTGAAACACACACAAAAAAGCTTCACTCGATAAGTGAATATGGTGATTAAACATTTTGCACAATGAACAAAGTTTTGGTTGTACAAATTTCTTTCCTCACTACCCTTTACACCCGCACAATGAAACCTTCAAGGCTTCCTCCGCACAAATGATTGTTGAAATTTTTGTTGAAAAGAAATTTCTTTATGAATTCGATTTCTCGTAAGACATGTAAATCATACAACACCACCTTAGATAAGATTTTATTGTGTCATTATAACTTTTAATCAAATTAGCTTCATTAGTTACTTCTATGCTATTTAAAACTTTTAATCAACTAATTAGCAAATTCTATAGTGTGGAGTGCAAATGTCCACACAATGAAAGCTTAAAATCATCCTTTTCACTCCTGAAATATGCCTAATTTCACAAAAATAACCATAAACAAAGCTTATATTGTTTATATATTTCATTATGCGAAGAGCTTTCACTGTAGATTTTTTTCCACACTTTACACAACCGTTATTTGATTCACTAATGATATTCATAATATAGATTCTTTCTTTTGTTCCTCTAATGATGCTATCTCTGATGCTTGGGGATAAAAACCACTTCAACTACTAAATCTGTAGCTTGACTGGCAGGCTATGCATCTACCCTACTAGCATCTTTGGTTGGTGTCTCTAACAAAGATGTCAGTGAATCACTTGTTGTTGTTGTTCCTATAGTTGCTCCTACATCTTTTCTTTCAGTCATACAGTCTACAGGAAAAATATTGTATTTTTATGATTTTTGGGGTGAGGATAACACCTATGTAGACCACTCACATAAGGCTCGATATCCATATCGACCGACTTTCTATTTGATATCCTTTCAAAGGTATTACTAATAACTACTATTATATCCACATGGGTCTATCCGTAGTGATGAAGATTATAAAGAGTAAGGGAATTAGGAAGCTAGGTATATATATAGCCTTTTAACCATCCCACCAATGTAAGTAATCTCATAAGCAATCCCTATTCTAGGATGGCCAACACAAATGCATATGTGCGATACTGCAAAGAAAATCCATTGTGGAGAAGAAGCTCTCAAGATTTCATTATACGAACATATACACTCAACGTTCCACACAATCTACTACTATCAGATTGGACATGTACTAACTCTAAAAGAGTTAAAACACATTACAATTAAAAGATCCCTCTACACATCCTTCATTCCTCCTTGAAAGCTTCCGCCACACATCCTTCATTTTGTCTTGAAAGCTTCCTCCACACAATGGATTTTCTACATAGTTCGACACATATGCCTAATTTTTTAATCAACTAATTCACAAAGTCTTCAACACATAAGAACTTGGTTTTGGTGTCCTACGAGAAGTGTTTACTGACATTTGTGCTTATGTGGAGAGTTTTCTACAATTTTTGAATTAATATTATTATGTTTCATTGCACGGAGCTTTTACTGTGTGGAAGATGAGGTATGTGAAGGAGAATAAGGGTGCGTAAGAACTTTATTCAAAAGGGATCATTGTGCAGAGCTTTCTTGCCTAGAGTTGTCATAGTGCAAATCTTACAATGAAAAGTTTCATTATGAAGAGGAAGCTTCTTCTACACAGTGAAAGCTCCGCACAAGGAATGCCCCACTTAAAAAACTATAAACCTAAAAATCATAATGTATAAATTAAATTAAATTAACTTTATAACTAAATCAGATTTATTTAATAATAAATTTTATTCACAACTCTATGCAACTGCGATTCCACACAACTGCTAACAAATGCTTATGGAGAGAATTTAATATAATATGTGTTTTGTTCATGTTTCATAAACTTTAGCATGTGCCACACCTGCTAATAAACTTAGTAAATTATGTCTCTAATCCCTAACTTTGTGCTTGCAAAGTCGCTCCAATAATCCAAATATACGATCCATCTAACTTTTCTTTATTTTAAGCCTTTCTCTTTGGCATGCGCAAAAGAACTTGCCTCTGCTACTCTACAAAAAATCACTCTGTCTCTGAGAGATGTTCAATGACATTTTTGTTTATGTGGAGGTTTTCTGTTGTAGTAAAATCACTCAGTCTCTTAGAAGTGTACATTGACATTTGTTCTTACGTAGAGAGTTTTTTGCTGAGAGATTTAATTATGAAAATGACTCAATTGAGTAGGGATATTCGAAATATGGAGATATTCATGATTTATTATTAAAATATTACCAATAATACAACCCTGCACATATGCTTAATTCTTTAATCAATTAATTTCCAAAGTCTTGAGCACAAAAGAACTTGATTATGCTACACTACGAGAAGTGTTCACTAACATTAGTGCTTATGCGGAGAGTTTTCTACAAATTTTGAAATAATATTATTATGTTTCATTATATAAAGTTTGTTTTGTGGAGGATGGATTACGTGTGGAAGAACAGGGGTGCATAAGAACTTTATTTAGCAGGGATCACTGGGTAGATCTTCCTTGTACAGAGTTTTCATTGTGTGGATCTTACAATGAAAATTTTCATTGTGCAAAGCAATCTTCTTTCACACAGTGGAAGCTTCGCACAAGGAATGCCACATTTGAAAAAATATAAACCTAAAAATCATAGATAGAAACTAAATTAAATTAATTTTATAAAAAAATCAAAATCATTTAATAATAAATTTTATTGACAACTCTATGTAATCACAATTTCCCACAACTATCCAAATATACAATTGATCATGTTCATATTTGCTAGTTCTCTAGTGCTCGCCACTTAAAAAACTAAAACCTAAAATTCATAGATATAACTTAAATTAACTTTATAAAAAATCAAATTTATTTAATAACAAATTTTATTCACAACTTTATGCAATTGCAATTGCGCACAACTATTAACAAATGCTTATGGAGAGTATTTAATATAATATGAGGTAAAATATGGCTCTAATGCTTGACTCTATCCTTGCAAGGTCACTCCAGCAAAGTAAATATACAATTGATCGTGTTTAGATTTGCTAGTTCTCTAGTGCTTATGTAGGAAGTGTTGAGGCTCCACAAACGTGGAAGAGAAGTTTTGTTTTTAAACCATAGAACGAAACCGCATTGACATATTACATATGGACCTAGATTCGATCACACATTTATCTACAATGGCATCAAATGTCACAAATGCAAAATCTATCTGCAGTCCACACAACATTTACTCAATTGACTACTGATATTCAAAATACAGGAATATGCATTATTTTTGTTAAAATATTACCAATAATATCATATGTGTCTGTCGATTGTACACAGTTTTGTCTACACCCCACACAAAATTTACTCAATTGACAAGTGATATTCATAATACAGAGATATGTAGTATTTATTATTAAAATATTACCAATAATATCGTAGAAATGACGATATTCAAAATTCATAGATATCTTAACGATCATGCCACATTGAAGCGCGGAGGTATGTGAGTGTGAAGGTTTATGTTCCTTGTTCCACACACCATCCTTCCACACATATTTGAAATTGTTATGTTGTCATTTATAAGCAAGAGAATTGACCTATGACCCAACTGTAACAGTGATTATTTAATAATTTTGAATCCAATGACTGTTATATATAGCATGTTTTCTTATTAAAATAATAAATATACTAAAAAATATATATATATTATTTAGGAATGTATTTCCCACGACAATGTCAATGATTGACCAAAGGAATTATTGAGTACGGAAGTAGTTGTGTGGAGGAAGTTGTGCGGAGGTGGTTGTGCATGTGCAAAGGTGGTTGTGTAGGTGCAGAGGTGGTTGCAAATGTGCGAAGGTGGTTGTTTGAAGGAAACATGTGCAGAGAACAAAATCATCTATGTAGAGCTTTGACTATGTCGAAAGCTTTGTGCATGGTTTATTAAATTAATAAATATACAAATCTCTTTTTTAATTATTATTTATGAACATATTTCACAAGGATTTCTTCCTCCTCACAGCATCTGGGACCCACATCAATTAATAACAACTTTGAATGTCAATGACTGATCGAAGTTCATTATTGAGTACGGAAGTAGTTGTGCACTGGAAGTTGTGTGAAGGTGGTTGTGTGTGTGCAGAATTGGTTTTTCAGAGGAAGCGTATGTGGAAAACAAATGCATGTGCAAAGAGCTTTCATTGTGTGGAAAATTTGTGCAAAGAGAATCAATTAATTAGCAGTAGAAGTAGGGACTATGCTGCATCGCAGCTATTAATCTTGTTTTAAATGTAATTCTCTATATTATTAATCACATTATATATGATTTAATTTAAATTTATATCAAAATATAAATTTTAATATATTGCTTTACATATGAATATTTATATTAGTGATGTTGAATAATATTATACAAATTATTTTAAATGTAATTATTATTATTATTATTATTATTATGAAAGACATATTTTCTTTTGGTAAGATATTCTTATAATTCTAATAAATTATTAAAAAAATTTGTTTAGAAATAAATGTAATAGTAAACAATAATAAAACAAATGTTTAAATTTTAAATTTTAAAATATCACATATAGTATTTTTGTGTACAACCCTCATAAATTAGAGTAAATTACTTCATACAATATTTTAGAATATTTTCATCACATTTTTAATTAAAACTATAACATTGAGAAAATAATTAAAATGGTGAACTAACTATTTTGGTTTTTTAAAACAATTTTAAATTATTGGACTTCGATTTGTGGGAAAAAATGAAACTCCTCTTTAATATTCTCTTCACCCATGGTATCTTATATGGCTTGAAATTTGGGGTTATAATATCTCTACAAAACTATGGAGAAAGATTAAGCAAATCCATAAACATTTTATAATTGTCGGGAGGTACATTCTACAACCCAGTATGAGGGGATGTGTATGTATGCCATGACTCCAATAAAATAATAATAATAATCCATATAACTCTAGATCTATCATGTTTCAAGAGGGATCAAATCCCTCTAAGTGAAAACCTTCTTTTTGGATGTAGAATTTGAGGAAGTGTTTGCACCTTGACGGATTTCATCCCTCTCAGTGCATGATAGATCTAGAGGTAGATGGATCTTTATTATTATTTTATTGGAGATGTGAGATACTTACACATCCCTCTCATTCTAGGTTGTAGAATGCATCTCTTGGCACAATTATAAAATGTTTATGGATTTTTATATTTTAAAACTAAAAAAACTTATCATATCTTGTCTTCCTTATTGAAGTAATTCGATCTGCCATTGCAGTATGGATATGAGTATGTTGTTATCACCTAGCTATTTCCTACTAGGTTGATCGAAATACACCATGTAGGATGAGTTTTTACATATTAAAACCCGCTTTAACCACTAGGAAATATTTTAGAGAACCGTTTTCCAAAATTGTTTCTAATTGCGCTGAGAGGCACTCTCCAACCTAGTATGGTAAAGATGTTGTAAATATAATTTTTAATTTTTGACTATAGTTATATATATTATATAATATAATATTATATATATAATATATATATATATATGTATATCTATATATAATATATTATATAATATATATATTATATATATATTATTTATTATATTTAATATATAATATAATAGATATATATATAAGATTAATGTAATGGAATGTAAACATTTTCACTCAGTCAAAATAAAATAAAAAGATAAAAAATAATAATAACAAAATTAAAATAACCCAATAAAATTAAAATAAAAATAGCCAATGGTATTGAGAACCCATGGTATTGACCCATAGTGTTCATGTGAAATATAGCCTATTTAAAGGGGGAAATAAACTAGAATAGATCCATCTTAACTTCGGATCTACCAAGCAACCAGAGGGATCAAATCCCTTATATGCAAACCTCTTTTAGAGTGAAAAGAGATTTGATCCCTCTAGGCACTTGGTAGATCCAGAGCTAGGATGGATCTATGTTGGTTAAAACCCAAAAAACCCCATAAAAATAATTAAATAAATCACTATTATTTATTATCCTTTTGGAATAAACATAGTTACTATTGGCTTAGTGGGTCCTTACCCAGGTTCAAAGTTTGTTGTGCCAAACAAATCACTACAGTACTAGCCCTTTCGGCATCAATCCGCGAAGCGCAAACTAAAGTCTCACCCGAAGCAGTATGGGGAGATGTTGGAACTAAGTTTTTGCACCTAGAGATCAGTGTAATGTCATTTTATGCCCTAAATTTTCCTTCACGCAGATTGATAAGCCTTTAGGGCTTATCGATGTAACTTCTTTAATCAACCTCTAAACGTGCATGAAGGTCTACGACTATCTTTCGCAAACCCTGAATCGGTGAATCCACTACTTGCGTACATCAAAGATTACTTATAACCCAGTAATTACTCAGATCAGCTTAAGTGTTCGATAACTTCAACATACAACAAGATAATCTTCGCGTAAATAGTTAACAGTAATTGCATTCATATAACAGTATAAGTCATGTAAAGTCGTGTATGAATACATCATTATTTCATAAACCCATTATAACATAAGCCACATTCATATAAACAGAAGTAAAGAAATAAACACAAGTATTTCTACAACAATCTTCTTTATTAATACTTCGTTCTGCTTATAGACTCAAGACTTCCCTACGCACTCAGCTACAGGGGTCCGTGCACTCAGTTGCAGACTCTACTCTAGGCCTCTGCACACACAGCTGCAGAGCCTTTCTTCCTACTCTTCTCCGCTAACTCTTTAGACTTCTCCCATAGACCAAACTTCATTTTCCCTTAGACATCCTAAGACACACCTATTTATACAATCCCATGGTTCGCGAACCATAGGTAGAACTTCAAAATCCGACTCAACTTACATAGAAAATGGGCAAAACCCTTTATGACTCTTTAATTATCTACGCGCTCCGCGACCATAACTTATGGAGACTTTACATCTTTATACAACAAAACTTGGGATTTTGCCCCAAGATTAACCCTAGGGGACCGCATCCCAACAGTTACCGATCAAATAAAAAAATATTGATTACCCATTTTTCTGAGGTAGCAAAAAAAACATCGGTTTTGAAAATTGGTTATTCAAAATAAAATAAAAAATTGGAGCATGTTTTTCACACTTTAAATTTTATTATGTAACATTTTTTTAAAATGTTACTGATTTTCATGCTGATTTTGAAAAGTGTTGATGCAACATCAACCCATTGCTTTTAGAGGGTTTATTTTTGACACTTAAATTTTTTAATGTATCAAGTATGAACATTTGTTTTAAAATGTTAGTGATTTTCATGCTAATTTTGAAAAGTGTTGATGCAACATCAATCCTTTTTGTTTATAGGACTTATCTTTTACACTTTAAATTTTTTAATGTATTAAGTGTGGATAATGTTTTTTAAATGTTGGTGATTTTCATGTTGGTAATAAAACATAAAATAAAAATAAAAACATGACAAAAAAAAAAGAACCCTCTCACTCCCAGGATTTATGGGCTTCCTAAGATTCATAAGCCCCTTAGACCTATTTTCAATACCATAGGTGGGCCTACGTATCTCCTAGCTAAGTATTTAGCTCGGAAGCTTAAACCCTTAGTAGGTAAGTCTAGTTCCTTTGTTAAAGATTCTTTCTCCTTTGTTAATGAGTTGAAGGATATTGAGTCTGATCCTGATGATTTTATGGTTAGTTTTGATATTGTTTCTCTTTACACTAACATCTCGATTAAAGAGGCTATGGAAGTTATCAATCACATAACGGATCCTGATTCTACTAAGCTTGTAGAGATTTTCCTTACCTCAACCTTCTTTAGTTTCGAAGGTGAATTCTATGAGAAAACATGTGGAGTAGCGATGGGTTCTCCCCTCTCTCCTGTGGTTTCCAACCTTTTTATGTAAGACTTTGAATCCAAGGCTTTAGCTTTTGCTCAGTTTAAACCAAAATTGTGGAAGAGATTCATTGATGATGCCTTCAACCTATGGCCCCATGGCAGGGAAAAGTTAACTTCTTTCTTTGAGCATCTTAATAATCAGTCTGATTCCATTAAATTCACCATGGAATGTGAGGTTAATGGAAGCTTACCCTTTCTTGATGTTCTCATCTCAAGGAAAGATGATGGCTCATTCTCCCACTAGGTGTTTCGTAAGAAAATCCATAGTGATCAGTATCTTCATGCTAGATTACATCACTTTCGAGCCCAGAAACTCAGTGTTCACAATACTCTGGCTACTATGGCTATTCAGGTTTCGGATGAAGACCATCTGATGGATGAGAAAAACCATCTCTTTAATGTCCTCAAGAAGAATGGTTATAGTAAGTTGCAAGGTTTCAGAGCCTTTTTAAAAGCTAGTCGGGGACCTAAAACTAAAAAAGAGGTTGGGGTGGCCTCCGATGTCTAGCTTCCCTTTATCCAAGGGACAACTAACAATATTGCTAGAATTCTTAAGAAGCAAAGATTGGCTCCACCTTTAAACCTTTTAAAACCATTTGTAGCTCTTTAAGATTTGTCAAAGACCCTATTGATCCCAAATGCATGAAAGGTGTTTATTTAATTATGTGTTCTTGTGGAACCCCCTACATCAGGCAGACTAGTTGTTCCATTTCACAAAGGATTCTGGAGCACGCAACAAACCTTAGGCATTGTAGTACCCGCTCCTCTCCTCTAGCCATACATGTTGAATTAACGAAGCACCATATTTGCTTAGATGATTCTAAGGTCGTCGCGAGGGTTGATCAATTCCATCACCGAAGATTAAGAGAAGCCATTGAAATTGAAAAGAGTAAAACTCTTAATAGGGACGATGGATGGAAGTTAAGTAGCGTGGGTCCCTTCTCTTTGTTCTTTCCCCCATTAATTTCCTTCTTCTGTCTTGGAGATTCTTTTTTTTATATAATATATGTTGTATCTTAAAAATATAATAAATAAATTATATATAAAATTTGTTAATAACGAAAATAATTAGAAATTATCATCTTTTAAAATTAAAATTCAACAATAACTATTGACTTGGTCCTTTAACATTAATTTTTATAAAACTTTAAATTTTTATTCTTTACCGTTGGAATTATCATTTCATCTCTAAGATTATATATTTTTGTCAGTTGATCTTGCTCTCTATCCTATTCCTCATGATGAACCTAGATCAGGTTTGAAACACATCAACCCTTGTTCTCTATGTGATTTCTTCGGAAATCTAAGCATTATTATTTAAAAAATCTATAAAAAATATTAAAAATAAATGTGAAAAATAAAAAATAACTTGTAAAAATAAAAATTTAAAACAAAGATAAATATATCAAAAAATAAATTAAAAAAAAAAAAACACACATAAATTAAATAAAAAAAAAAAAAACCTTACAAAACAATTTTTTTTAAAGTTGCAAAAACAATAATAAAGTTGTCAACACCATTGGAGGTCCTACCTACCTTCTTGCAAAGTTCCTTGCGTTAAGGCTTAAGCCCTTAGCTGGTCGTATGGAGTCCTTCATAAAAGACTCTACTTCCTTTATTGATGAGCTCAAGGACATTAAACTTGACTCTGGGGGCATTCTTGTTAGTTTTGATGTAGTTTCCCTGTACACTTGCATCCCTATAAATGAGGCCATGGAGGTAATCAACCGCCTAATAGATCCTAACACCGCTCGGTTAGTTGAGATCTACATCACTTCCACCTTTTTCAGTTTTGAGGGCGAGTTCTTTGAGCAAACCTGTGGGGTTGCCATGGGCTCACCCCTATCCCCTGTCATTGCTAATCTTTTTATGGAATATTTTAAATCCAAGGTTCTAAACTCAGCTTGCCTCCTGCCCAAGCTTTGGAAAAGGTAGGTAGATGACACCAATGTCATCTGGTCTCACGACCAAAAGGAGTTAGATCTCTTCTTTGATCATCTTAACAATCAATCCTCAACCATTAAGTTAGCTAAGGAACAAGAAGTCGATGGTTGCCTCTCTTTTCTTGATATTCTTATTTCTAAGAATAATGATGGTTCCCTCTCCCACCAAGTGTTTCGAAAGAAAACACATAAGGAGCAGTATCTTCATGCTAGTTCCCACCATTTCCTGGCTCAGAATATGGGTGTTCTCAATACCCTTGCTACTTGTGCCCTAAGGATCTCGGGTAAAAAGAGCTTTGAGAAGGAAAAATCCCATCTCCTTGATGTCTTTGTTGAGAATGGTTATAGTAGATATATGGGTCAGAAAGCTTTCCTCAAAGCTGCCAAGGATTCTCCAACTAAAAAAGAACCGAAGGAGCGGATTCAAGGTGCCCATCTTCCATTTGTTCAGGGGACCACTTATAAGATTGCAAGGATTCTTAAGACTCATAATGTCCCCATGACCTTTAGGCCCCTTAACACCATTCCTAAGTCCCTCAGATCAGTGAAGGATCCTATCGACCCTAAGGATATGAAAGGAGTTTATATTATTGCTTGTTCCTGTGGGACCCCCTATATTGGTGAGAATGGTCGCTCCATTAATCAAAGGATTAGTGAGCACACAACTGACCTTAAGCATAGGAGAACCAAGTCTTCCACTTTAGCAGAGCATGTAGAAAAAACCAAACATCATGTTTGTATTCAGGTGGCTAGTGTTATTGCTAGAGTTTCGCAGTTCCATCATTGGAAATTTTGGGAAGCCCATGAGATTGAAAAGAGGTCAAACAATTTCAATAGAGAGGATGGTTGAAAGATCAGTAGTTGTTGGGTCCCAACACTCTCTTCCAAGTCATTTTCTTTCCTTTTCCCCCCCCTCCTTCATTTTTTGGCTTATGCTAATAATTTAACTGATAGAAAATATAATTACTTGTATAATAATAAGTTAGTTTAACAATTAGATATACGGTTAATTATATCTGAATATTTTTATTATTTTTATTCTTTCCAACCCTTGACTTATTCTAATATTATTATTTTTAAACTATTAATACATTTTATAACTAGCTTTTATCTCAATAGAATTAATTTATTATATTTATATATAATTTTATCAATGTAGTTAAATAAACCTTTAAGTTATATTCTATTACAAGTTAATTAAATCTGGAGTAATCTAGAATAGTTTAATGCTTTTATACTCGACTATTAATAATCATTTATCTACTTTTTATTTTATTATAAATATATATATAATATTATATATAATATATATAATATATATATATATAATATATTATATATATATATATATTTATATAGTATACCAAGCCATGTTCCCTCTTTCCAATTGTAAATAATTTAAATATCTTTTTTTTTTTTGCCCCTGGTCTTGCTAACTGATCCCCAGTCAAATTTAGTCATTGCCTGGTCAAGAATTATAGCGGTTGGTCAATATAGTCGTTGCCTGGTCAAGCATTATAGCCGTTGGAGGTCTACTCTGACTATTTAACATGCAAAGCTTGCTCTGATTCTTCAACTTGTCCTGACGATGAACCACACTGGTTGGTTCGAAACGTGTCGACAAATGAAATATCATATGATTTACGCTGAAAAATCTCTCGTAAACAATAATATA
>APFE031444726.1:90873-138140 GCA_000404065.3 Pinus taeda
TTCAAGTAAAAAATTTCAATCAAAATACTAGTTTAAATAACACAAATCAAAATTTCAAGTAAAAAATTTCCACTAAATTCTAGTACCAGAAAGTCCAAAAAAAAATCTGGTACTGAAAAGTCCAAAAATTTCACAGTAAAAACAACTCCCTATTTTAAGAAACGAAATTGGAAACTATCAATTTTTGGATACTTTATTTCTTCATTTATTTGGAAAATTAGATTAATTAGGAATGTTTTAAATTGGATTACATTTGAATTTGTTTTGGTAATGTGAAGTATATACGATTTCAACTTGTCATTTACTTTTAATAAAAATATTGTGCTATATTTGAATTTTTCTTTTTAATATACACAGTGATTCTATTACTCGTAACCATAATTGGATTGTGAATATAATTGGATAGAGATCACTGACATTAATAATAAAAAAACTTACATAGCAATATGTTATTTCCCCCCATCAATTCTAACTTCTATAAGAAGAAGAATTTAGATAAAAATAGTCCTTACAATGGTTTAGAGAATGATATTTCTAGCCTAAGGAATGAAGGTAATATCCTTTTAATAGGTGACTTTAATGCTTGAACTTCAAGCAACCAAGCTATTATTCTAAGTAATCATTCCGACCCTAATCCTCTTTGGTTAGACAAAGACCCTATTTTGGCTAGTAGGTACAAAAGGAGCTCTGAAGACCTCAAGGAGAATTTGTTTGGGTCAGAGCTAGTCAAGCTCTATAGTGCTCAAGATCTCATAATTTGCAACGGTCTAAAGAAGTGGCCCAACTCTAGCCAGATGACCTGCATCCATGGGCTTGGTAGCAGCATGGTAGACTATGTTATTTCCGATCTCCCTTTATACAACGAAATAATAAATTTTGACATCTTAAACGACCACGAGCCTAACTCTGATCATAGGCCTTTACTTATAACTCTCAATTTTGTCATGCATAGAGATCGCATAGAAAATAATCCTTATAGCCAAAAGAACTTAATATCTGATAGAAATAAAAACGATCTCTTTCTAAATGAATTAAAAACTAATTTGCTTCCTTTATCTAGTATAGACAACATAGAAGACTTGTATCATAATTTTACTAAAACCCTCTCATATTCTACCAACAAGTTCTCAATTGAAGTTTCAAATAATAATAAAAAATAGCAAAACCAACCCATCGTATGACAAAGATTGTAAAAGTGCGAAGAGAGCAATTAAGGAAGTTGTTGATGAATCTCTTAAAATGGGCAAGATAAAAATATACAAAGCCCTAACTAAAAGGAAAAAGAGGTAATACATTCGTAAAAGACAAGAGAATCTCTTACACCTCTCTAAGGTAGCTCCTAAGAAATTTTGGAGGCAGATTTTGAATAGGAAAACTAATGATAATAATAAAATTGCTTTACACGATTGGAATTCCTATCTTAAAAAGCTCTATGAATCTCCAAATGTCATGGATAACTTTGAAACCCTGCTCACAACAAAAGAAGTGTTCTCATTAGAAGACATTGATTTTGGGGTTAATCATCTAGAAAATGGGAAAGCTAAGGACATTGAAGGTTACCAGGCAGAAATCTTAAAAATAGGAGGTCCTGTCCTCATCCCCCACATCCACAAGCTTTTCAATCAAGCAGTCAAGCAAGGGTTCCCTAAACCATGGACCGAGAGCCTCATTATCCCTATTTTTAAAAGTGGGGATACAAATAACCCCTCTAATTATCAGACAATCATGATCAACCCCTTAGCCAAGTTATATGTTATTATTTTGGAAAAGAAGTTGAGCTTATGGCTTGAAAGTGAAGGTAAGCGGGCTAAAGGCCAAGCAGGTTTTAGAAGGCATCACTCAACAACAAACCACCTCATTACGCTTAGGATCATTGTGGAGGAATGTCGTAATGATAAATCCAACCTCTTTTGTTGCTTTGTGGACTTTAGAAAGGCTTTCGATACGATTCCTAGAAACAACCTTTGGAATAGATTAGAAGAGCTAAAGGTTCCTTTCGAGTTGAGTGCTGCTGCTATAAGGCTATACGAGAATGTGATTGCCAAGCTAAAAAGAAATGAGGGGTGGTCGAAAGATATTAAATGTAATATCAGAGTTAAACAAGGTTGCCCCCTCTCCCCTACCCTATTTGGCATTTACATCGACAAGCTTGAAGGTTATTTAGAGGAAGTAGGATGTGCTGGCACGATCTTAGCTGGGATAATCATCATCTTTCTTCTCTATGCTGACGATTTTTTTCTTCTCACAAGGTGCCCATCTGATCTTGCTAAGCAACTTAGGCTTCTTAAGGATTTATGCTCTACCATGGGTATGACTGTTAACACTGACAAAACAAAGGTTGTGATTATCAAATCCAAGAAGGACACTTAGTTAATTTTATGTATGACAATAACAACTTGGAGGAAGTGTATTCTAACAAGTACCTAGGAATTGATATTCATCACAAGCTCAAATGGAACTATCGCATTGAGAAAAGGATTAATGGAGGGTGGAAAGCTTATTTTGGTCTTGAAAATAATTGTAAAACAACAAACCTCGTAATGTGGGATAAAAAGAAGTTCCTCTTTGAAACTTTAGTCACTCCTGTTATCTTATATGGATGTAAGGTCTGGGGTTGCAGCGTCTCTAGAGAATCCTGGAGAAAGATTGAGCAAATTCAAAAGTGTTTTACAACGTATAACCTGAAAATTAAAAGCAATACACCCTATCCTATTCTCCTTATAGGAGTAGGTCTTTCCCCTATCGAGAGCCGAGCTATGACTAGGCTTCTGGTGTACAAGCACAAACTCAATAACAAGGAGATCATAGACTTCCTAAGCTAGCTTTAACTTCCAGCCAAAACCACCTAAGGCTCAAGTGGGGGTGGTATAAAGACACGAGGGCTCGGTTAAACCATTGGGAGATCAACAAGAATGATGCATTAAAACATTAATAACATTAAAAATATGTTACTTCTAAGTTCAAAGAAAAAAAGTGGTCTGAGAAAGATTTAGTAGCTAAAAGGAAATTAAGTTATTATAAGAAGGTCATCAACCCCACCCTAGAAGATCAAAAGTATCTCTATGTTTTAACTAGCTCAAAGAAGAAAATTAATATAGCGAAGATTAGAACAAACTCTCATGAGCTCCATAGTGAAACAGGTCATTGGGGCAGTGCCTAAAACACCATGGATGGAAAGGATCTGCTATCTCTGTGAGAATAGGAACATCGAGGATGAAAACCACTTCCTCTTAGAGTGTCTCGCGTACAACCACATTAGATCTCAGTTTCATAATCTCTGTCACAATACTGACCTTCCTAGCCTTTTACGATGTCAAGATTATAGTGAGCTCGGAAGGCTTCTCTCCATGCTTTTTGAGCATAGGAATAAAATCTTAAATCAAACTAAATAATTTGTTTATTTAGGTCCGGTAGACCAAAGTTTGGTCTCAGTGGACGTTAATCATCATCATATATATTTATTGTTGGTTATATATTTTCATTAATAGCAATTTATATTAATACATAAAATAGATAGGTAGGTTGATGATGTTTTGTTTTTAGTTTAGAGTTCTATTTTGAATTGAGATATATAGAAGGAAGTTAGATAAAAAGATTAACTGAAGTCCTAAAAGTATGTTTATAGGCAAACCAAAAGTTTAGAAAGTGATTGATTAACATATGCATATCATTCGGAAGAATAAAAATGGAAACCAACACCACTTGAACTTCAAAACTAGTAAACCTATAGAAACTAATAAAAAGAAAAATTTTGTGAAACATGCATAAAAGGCTAAATTTACACTATCAGAGGAACAGAGCTTTGAAGGCACATCTGTTATAATGTCAACGGGGTGGTCTCTAGAACTAGCAACGAATTTTGAGGCCAAAATTCCACCATGTTTCTTATCTAGCCATTTGTAGAGGGTAAGGGGCACTTGCCCTTGCTTTTCTAACTTGTTTAGGCATATGTAAAGCTCCCATTATTCTAGCTCCATACTAGTAAATGCATAAATGACTAGTAGCTTGGTGTACCAATACAATTCCAAAGTCCAAAAAAATTTGGTCTCGTGGGTATGACTCAAATCCATGTCTAGAATGAACTACTCATTTTTTTATGGAAAGCCTCATTTGGATGGAACCTCTCTCATATTTGACTTCTTCTTCCAATAATTTTAGTTTTTTGTGACATGCAGGAGAAACAATGGTGTGAAAGGACTAGGAAGCTTCCCTAACAACAATTTCAACCCTCATGCAATGAATAGGAGCCTTGCTGAGTCAGCAAATTATCATTCAAAATACCTATTTTTAACCATTTTTACTTTCTCTTGTCACCCATCCATTACCCATTTTTATGTTCTTCACAAGTATGGTGTGAAAGGACTAGGAAGCTTCCCTAACAACAATTTCAACCCTCATGCAATGAATAGGAGCCTTGCTGAGTCAGCAAATTATCATTCAAAATACCTATTTTTAACCATTTTTACTTTCTCTTGTCACCCATCCATTACCCATTTTTATGTTCTTCACAAGTATGGCGTGAAAGGACTAGGAAGCTTCCCTAACAACAAGTTCAACCCTCATGCAATGAATAGGAGCCTTGCTGAGTCAACAAATTATCATTCAAAATACCTATTTTTAACCATTTTTACTTTATCTTGTCACCCATCCATTACCCATTTTGGTGTGTTTCTTCACAAGTATATCAAAACAAGCTTACGAATGTTAATTGTCATTATTTTCCTTTATTTTTAATGAATAAATGGATTAAGAGTTAATTTATTGCTAATGATGGATTAAACAATTCAGTTCGTGTAACTCCTATGTAGTTTCGGTAACCATCCTCCAAGGTTGGCATATTTACACAACTCCAAGTGGAATTCCGAGGCATGGGTTTTGTCTCTAGGAACAATGACATGGTTTCATTTTATTTACATTGCACACATACCAATTTAAGAGGTATTCAAGTTATGATAAAAAATTTGGACAACTTGTGTCAAACATAATTGCGTAACCAACTTTGGGTGTGGTTTCTAGAAAACAAAGTAGAATGTGGAAAATCAAAGACATGGGTTTTGTTCAAAACATCCCCAATTAGGTGACATGAGATAATTTTCTCCAAAAATTATGCAACTTCGTAGATATACATGGTTATTTCAAGGTAATAATTATGGTTATAGTCGTTAACAAGTTGTGCCCCAAAAAAAATAGTTAGTCAACAAGGGAACAAACTACATACTATTTTTAAATGATTTTGTGATAGAATGATTGAATGTAATCAGATCTTGGGGTGTCCTCTAACCAATATCACACAAAAATAAGTCAATGTAATATCTTGTAAATATGTCTATATTTGATAGTCCAAAATTTGGGGAATTGGTTCCAATTCATCCCATATTTTTTATATAACATGAAAGAGATGAGTAGAGGTAAGGGGAAGAGAGAAAGGTAGTAAGGAAGTAATGGTATTAAAGGAATAGAGAATGATATTGTTGATTATTCATTCCTTGGATTTTTTGGTTGTGTACTATTAAAGACTCCTTTTTAATGAAATTGTTAATTATTGGTGTTAGAGATCATGGTAGAGTGAGTTTCTTTTCAATTTTGTAGTTTCCTTAGGCAGCGTGGCACCAGTTAGAAAGGATCCACTAACTCATCCCATGCTGCCTCATTCTCTTTCTTTTTTGTATTGTAGAACAATTTAGTTGTTTTCCTTCCAATGTAATAGATAGGTTCTAAATGTGTCATTTATTTCTTGCTTTAATCATTGAAGTTTCATTGCTTCTGCTTTGTTATGTCGTTCACAGTAACAGAAGTAGGATTGGTCATTGAAAGATGAGGTTAACACATAGTAACTCTTCATGGTTGCATAAGCACCATGTTTAATCATCATGAAATATTGTAATCTGTCATGAGGAGGCTCTACGTTGATATCCCAATGATCACCATATCTCATTGATTTTCCCTTTCTGTGCTTGCATTTAAATTGTTTTTTGATAAAAGTGAGATAGCTTCCTAAAGAGTTTACATACACACTGCAACTTCTCCTTGTTTGTATGAGTGCCCTATCTCAAAGTAAAAGAGTGTAGCCTAGGTGAAGAGGCTTTGTGTTGTTGCCCTAGGTATCTTTATGTATGAATGTCATTTGTTTCCATCTTTTAGCATAGGTTAGGAAGTCTCTCTGCACAAATAGTGTAGCATCTTGAATTCTATAGACCCTAGGTTGACAATTTAATGTTGAATATTCAAGAAATTAATTCGAACTACAATACTGATCAGTGAAGAACTAGATGGACAATTAGAAATGTGTTGTCATTAATGGAAAAAGTGACGAGGATGAAGGCAGGAGCAACGAATATTGCAAGAAGAATGACGATCAACTCAAGGTATGTAGAAGACAAAGGTGGAAATGGTACAGGATATTTGAAGCCATTTTTAGCTTATAAGATCACTCTAATAGCAATTGAAACCCACTCAAATGGAAAGAGCTATAAAAGAGATTTCCAATGGTATGAGGAAGATCACAAATAACCTCCAAGATAATAGATTATTTCTAGTCAAAGTCAGGGCCCCCAAAGTCAAAGTTGCAGAGTTCAAGTCATTGGAAGGACTCTTTGGAATAAGCTAGTTTAGTGACATTACCAAAAATAGCGGAGAAGTTGGTGGAGCCACTATCCAAAGGAACAAAAAAACATGGCACAATGAAAAATGGGTGACAAATTTTTTTATTGGTCATGGAATAACCCACTTAACAACTCATCCTGATGGGTGTTTCCTCTGAGGATTCATAAAAGCACACTATGGGGACTGCCTAGGATGATGCAAGCATCGGAAGATGTGGATCAGAGCAACTCAACAAGAATTTTTTCTATTGGTTGGTGGTAGGACCCACTGCACACATCATCCAAATGGAAGGTTATCACAGAAGGATCAAGAAGTGGGCACAAAGGGGTATATGGGATGATGCAAGAATGGGAAAATGTGGCCTAATAAAGGAATAGTGGAAGCATTTATTGTTGGCCGATGGTGGAGCCACACTTAACACATTATCCCGGTGGGTGTAGCCTAGAAGGTTTCAATGGGCACATGATTGTGGAAGCCTGGGATGATGCAAGCTTGGCCTAGGAAATCATTCCCCAGAAAGGAGCAACAAAATCATGAAAGGTCTAGGATGAGTCAGGGTTGGTATAGCATGGACAAGGCGTACAACAACAAAGCCCAATGGTATTGTAGTTGGGAAAATGTGGAAAAGCAAGCACAATGTTAAATAAATTGAACGAGACTCTTATAAAATTAACGAAGGCAATTAGCGCAAAACCAAGGCATGGGACCCTTTCTCTCTCCTCTTTGATAAGACGCATGGCAACATTTTAGTGGTGGTGATGATGTCAGCATGACATAGGTGCAAAGGACACATGGTAGGAAGATATAACCATTTCAAGTACCCTAGCGGGCCAAATATTGGTGACATATGTCACACTTCAGAGGTGCCACATGGTAGAGATTACATAAGCATGACATCATACCAAAGGCTTTTATCCTGGAAGGTTTATTAAAGAGCACATAGGAGGAAGCTTCGGGTTGAATTTCCATTGGGTACATGTGGTAGTTACAATCAACTCAACTTCTTCTTGATGAGTCCATGAGCATAGGGGTGGTACCCACTGGGACAACTCTTCCCAGTACCCAGACCTTGGAAGGAATTAACAAAGTGCATATGAGGAACCATCGGGTTGACTAAGCATCGGGATGAGTTAGCAGCTTTATGGTAGAGTAAAAACTAAGGAGAATGGGGCATAGAGAGGACCCAAATGGGCACGTAATCCCAGAAGGTTTATCCCAGAGGGAAACCAAAGGTGCAAATGGAGAAATGGCCAGGAGAATAGAGCCAGGAGATGGAAAGGATCATGACAAGTGACGATCTTTCAAGTAACAAAAATGCTTTAGCACCGAGATTTGGTGTTATTAAAACATTGTGACCAAAGGCATGGAAAATTTACAATGTTCAATTAGCCCTTAAGGCTATAGAATAAAAGAGAACCAAAAAATATTACAACATCTATTTTTCAACACTCTATTTAAAAATTGTTTGGGCTTTACACATGGATGAGTCATCAACCTTTGAATATTAGTGTTATTCCAAATCTATAAAAGCGCACCACTAAAAGTGAAAATGGATGGCATGAATGAATTGGAAGAAAATATAACGGCATAGAAAAATTAAGAGACATATTTTTTAGTTAAACTAAATTTGGTGATACACCAAATTTAGAAAGTCCTAGCTAAAATCTGTAAAAATCCATAATAGCAAAATTGATAAGTTAAGCTCATTTATTTAAGCAGAAATAGGTAAGAAGAGTTTGAAGACTTTTAGAGCAGATTGAGATACCTTGATAGAAGTAGGACAAAGGAAAAAGGACAAGATCCATGCAAAGAGAGCTAGAGTTTCGATTTTAAAAATATCATTCTAAAACCTTTATAAGCATAATTAAATTTTCAATTTGGTGATTGGAATGAGAGTGTGTATGCAAGTTTGTTGGAGATGTCGTTGGTGTGTTCAGTAATGAAATATTGTTGAAGGTGTTGGTGATGGTGGTTTTGGTGAGTTTTTTAGAGAAAATTTAATTTATATAAAACTCAACAATAAAATAAATAAATAATTGAATGAATAATTAATTAAAATTAAATCATTCAAGCCGACATTCTGCTGATCCGAAAATTTTTTATCCCCATTATTATTTATTTCCTTCTAAGCAGCTCTTCTTTATCATCATTCATAAGTCCTGATGATGGATCCCAGTTGGGATTTGAAACGTTGGCATAAAAATGTTCATATTGTGGGTTCTCCGGAAACTGATTCAAAAAATTAGGGAGTAGTTTCTTCCTATTAGTTGTAGCAAGAGAATTTTGTAACAACAAGTAGTAACTTGCCTTGTGAAGAAATTGAAAGAAATATTTGAAGAATTTGTGTTCTCGTTATAATACTTATGTTATTTATTTCCATGCTCATATGAATTAATTGGCGAAAAATTTCTCGGTGTCCTAGGATCATTGCAAGTGAAAGAAATTGTTAAAATTTCTATAACACTGATTCACCCCCTCCCCCCAGTATTGTCCCGGATTCTAACAATTAGGAGTCATAAGGATAACTAAAGACCATGCTGACATACCAAAGTGTGGACCAAGATGAGAATGTCAAAGTAAGAGAAGGTGGAGTAGGGTAGAAGAATAAACAAGGATTCTAAGAGTATTTATCCATTGTTATAGTACTGAACCAAAAAGTCTAGACATCCTGCATGGCATACAGAGTAATATTACTTCTTCTCATCATCAATATTGGAGGTACAAACCTGATCGTGGAGGGATTTGAATGTCATTGTAGTAAAGGAACCCTCGAGTGAGTAGGATTTTCCATAATTAACCCTCAAGTTAGTTACATGCATTGGAGTGGGATGGGGGAAGCACAAGTTCTAGAAAGGGTCGTGTCCCGATTCACTACCCTCATTTCTAATCGAATGAACAACTAACCAATTTAGGGTGTGTGTGTATTATAAATATATAAATGAAAAGTGATTTATTGATGATTATGATGATTAATGTTTATTGAAGTTGAATATGGTTTAATAAACCTAAAGAAGGTAAGACATTACTTAGATTTATTTAAAATTCTATTTACTAGAAAATCTATTAAGAGAAGCGTTCCAAAATCACCATAATTTTGTTGAGTTAAAAGGTTAAGAAGGTTGTTAGTGTGACACATATTTTGAAATTGAGATTTAATTTGGGTGTATATTGGACAATGTAAGAGAAAATGATTTCCATCTTCAACCCACTTAGAGTCACAATGATAACAAACTCTTTCATCCCATGGCGTCTTGGGATTAACCGATGCCCAATTTCACTATGGATATCATGGGAATTTGTTCTTATTTTAGAAATACTTATTTTCTTATTTACGCTAGTTAAGAAAGAGATATACTTCTGATCTAAATCTTTATCACACTGCAATTTCTTCTTAAATTTGGATGTAGTTATATTTTTAATATTATCCTTTTTTTACAGTATGTTATCTTCCTTTATTCCCCAATGGTTTAATTAATATTGGACATCCCTATGTCATCCCTACTTGATATTAATGTTGTTTTGGCTAGAGTTTGAAGTAATTTTAAGAAGCCTCTTATATTCTATGATGCTTAACTTATTCTTACACATTAAGTATAATAATATGTTGCATTAATAGATTTAATCAAATTTAATTGTAAATTAGATTAAAAATAAATATTCTATAACAAGTTTCATTTTTTTTAAACTAAATTCCTTTCATTATAAAAAAAAACTAGCTCCCTCTACTATTGTAGCTTGCCAACTTGGAAATGATACCAACGATTGTAGAGGAGATCAACTAGAATGTACCAGTTAAAACCATATTTTTCCAAAGGAAAAAGACCACTAAATTTATTCATATTTAAATCATGAAAATACATTTTGAATATACACTATGAGAGCGCATTCATATAAATTTCAATCATGCGGCCATCATTATAGGCACACATTAAGAAACACAATATTCCTAAAAAAATAGTACATTAAAAAAATCATCCACAAAACTTGAGATTTGACTATTTTGTATCTTCGAAAGGAGTTGTCGGTGGAATCAAAAGAAACAAATAATACACTTTCATCACAAAAAGGTGTTGAGAATATGTGTAATCCTAAAAAGACATAAGCTATAGACCCCATATAGATAGGTATTTACATGTTGACTGGTTCAAATATTTGCCATAAATAATTGTAGCATAATCATTCCGATCCTTTCGCAAAAAAAAATGAAAAAAAGACATTTTCATGAATGTAACTAGGAAAAATTAATTGTGTTAAGAAAGGAAAAATAAAGCATCCCCAAAAATAAGGAGAAAAAAAAGTGCCCTGAGTGATATTGTCTCAATCCAGAACAATAGAGCCAATTGGATTCTTATATGGTTGGAGGAAATATTCATGGGACTTATCATTTACCATTTTAGTTATAACCCAAATATCCTTTTCTAGAAGGAGACCATATTTTGGTAGGTTGTCATTTGTATGGTTCCTTTCCCTATAGATGTGAGAGCATGAAAACATTGTGAATGAATCAATAATACACTTAATCTCCCCAAGGATGGGAAATAAAAATATTTTCATGTGAGCAATTATGTTGTTGATCCAATTAATGGAAAACAGAGAATCCCCACCCTTCTCTTTGGAAAATAGAAGTAAATTTGTTACATGTAGGAAGTTCTAATTGATTATTTGTCCCAGGACCTAACCCCATTTTGACTTTGAAAATGTGTTCCTCAATGAGGAATAAGATAAATCCTCCTCCAATATTTTTTCCATTATTAATAGAAGCATCGTTGAAGAAAGCCCACAACCTGGATGTATCAATGCTTTCACGGATGATTGGTCCTGCAGCAACAATACCTTTTTTTATGGATAGTGACTTAGAATAGGCAATACCTCATGATTTGTGTACCTTGGGTCTACAATCTTGTCTTGGAAGACCGTCCTATTCTTGGCCAACCACACCCTCTAACAAACATTGAGGGGAAGGGATTTAAATGAATGGTTATAGAGATTTGTACTCCATGTAGACCAGGTAGCCTCTAGATCCTCCCCTTTCCATAGAATAGAATGATGCAGCGTAGAGCTATAGATCTCCCATATTTTTTGGGTGTATGGGTAGTCCTTGAACATATGAATAACACATTCTCCATCATTTTGCCATAGAGAACACCAGCTAGGACCATGCATGAACCTACATTGTAAAACATCCTAGGTGGGGGCCTTCTTCGTCATAAGGCACCACATAAATAATTTTTCTTTTGCGGGGCATTTTTCTTTCCATACTTCTTTCTGCCTCCACTTTTTCTCTACCTCCACTCTATCATCCATAACAAAAATGAAACTAAACATATGAGTGTAGA
Organism: Pinus taeda; assembly: GCA_000404065.3. NCBI lineage: Eukaryota > Viridiplantae > Streptophyta > Pinopsida > Pinales > Pinaceae > Pinus > Pinus taeda. The sequence continues at coordinate 102,813 of APFE031444726.1, forward strand.
GCCCAAAAGGGGAGATACTCCATATGATTTCATCAGACTTGTCAATTAATCTAACATGGCCATTGAATAGAGATTGTAAGTATATCTTCCATGAATCCTTATACTCCTCTTCTAGGCCAAGCTCCTTACCCAATAACCTTTCATGCTGCTAAATAATAGAACAATCTAGATTAGTAATGTGGGTTAGTTTGCAGAACCCTAGTCCCTGAGAAAATTTATTAGGGGAGGGGGAAACAAGTGATTCATGTCACTTCATGGCCATGGATCAATGCCTAATATAAATTTGTCACCCCTACCAATCTGCTAGGCTAAACCACCTTCAATGATATCAAAGGAGTCGAGAACCGCTCTCCAAACAATGGCGATATTTGATCATGGTTTGTTCAGATTTATTAACAAATATTCTATAGAATTAAGAGAAATATAATTTTGGATAACCACTAATGTCCAAAGGATTTGAGTTGAGATCACACACCAACTACATTTGACAGGTAAGGCTTTTGAGAAATGGAATAAATTAGTTAAACCTCAACTGCCCAGGGCTTTTGGTTTAGCTATGATGTCCCATTTAACCCATGGAAACACCTTCAATTGTTTGTTCACATCCCATAATAAACCAAAGAATAATCTACTTTTTCTTTCCAAAACAAATTTAGGAATCTAACCTAAGTATGCCCAATAAACCAAAATTTATCCTAATACTGATTTAAGCTAAGCTAAGTTCTTCATCAACAAATTATCAAAACATGAAAATCAGAAAGACACAAAGAACACAAGATATATGCTCCAAGCTAGGGAAAAAATCCACAACTGGGGAAACTTGAACAATCTTCTTCTTATAGAATCAGATCAAAATGAGACCTCTAAGACCCAAAAACCTGGACCTCCTCCAAGCACCAAGTCATCCCTTCCAAAAATTTCTTCAGTCAAGTTAAATTTCACCAATTCAAAGATGGCCAATTTGCTCAAAGTCAAGATTTTGGTTATGCAACTATAGGTCGGCAACTCATCCTTTAATCTTCAGCCCTAAAACTAAAGTTATGCAACTCGTCCTTCTATCTTAGGCCCTACAAAAGCTATAGAAACCCTATCCTTTTCCCACATGTGAGAAAAACAAGTCAACAATTCAAGTTTCTTTCTTCTTCCTCAAGTTCCACTTATCTTCTAGGCCTTCGCACTACTTTTCTTCTTATCATATGCACATACTGAACTTGCTTATTCTCTCTCCAAATGAGCAAAACGTTTTCCCTATATATGGTCATCTAGAAGAGCGAAAATGTGCCCCAACAAAGCCAACTTATCATGGCAAGGACGACTTGGATTTTGGAGGACATAATGACTTTAAAACTAATATTTTCTTTTGTTACAAAGAGTCCAACTGGGATTTTAATGAATGAAAAATATTCTTCTTGACACAACAATCCCTAAAAGCATGAAAAATATGCTTAAGCTAGACTTGAGCATGAAACCCATTCTTGAACAAATAAAATTATTTTTCTTCATTTACATAAAATACAAATTAATATGAATTTCGGAGCTAGTTACATTTTCAACGCTCCCTCTTAACTAGGGAGGTATTAATAATGACTTAGCAGTCCTATCTCAAGTTGAAATATTCTTAAAAGAAGGGACCCAGATTGATAAGAATCAAAGTATAATCATAGCCAACATTTTTAAATTACCAAGGCCTTGGTAGGTACACTCTATCTCTCACAAGATCAGAGCACAATGCTGGGAGGCATTCCATTGGATACCACATCGCCTCACTGAGGTACGTACTCCATCTAGGATACTCAAAGTATGTCTTTCACTAGACCATTTAACTCAAGGAAATGTCTTTCCATTATACCATTCTTATCCAATTCCATGTACTGCATGTACTTGACTTAGGATCTCCATCCTAATCCATCAAAGTACTTGACTCAAGAATGTTTTTCCAAGATGCTTATCCAATCCACCATTCTTCATATCCATGTCCATGTACTTCGGATATCAATGCTGATTTATAACAGTACCTAACACAAGGAGAATGATGCTTATTCAATCCATTATCTCTATTCATGATGCATGCACTAGACTTACTACAAACATTCTTGGTCACAGGGAGAAATAATGTCCAACCTTACTCCCTCTCAACATAAGAGGAGAAATCCATGCTCACTCCCTCTCAAATAGGGAGAACTCATTAACAAGCCTCAAATTGTGTTAGAAGTACTCATACTTCCCTTACATTAGCTACCTGTTATGGTGTAGCTTCCTCAACTAGTCTTCTTTTCACTAAGTTTTCTCATCTTACAACTTCTTAAACTATATCATACCTCCTAAAAGTATATGATCTTGTACTTGAGGTCTTCACTTATTATATTTTTAACCATGTCTAATTACTTCCTGCATTGCACTTTCTTTGAAGATAGTCCATCACACAGTTCCTTCAATTGATTGATAATCATAGTACCAAGCTAGATGATACACTGTTCAATCAAACTTGAACACAAATTGGTTGTCCTTTTCAAACTATAGTCCTTCAATCAACCTTTAATATAGCTCTGTAGACTTAAGTAATTCTTCCCTCTAGCTTCTTCTATAGTTCTTCCAAGGTTGTTAGCTCTTAGGATATTCACCAAAGCTTCCCTTTAGCACTGATATAGCTTCTCCAACACATTACTCTTACGGACTTCATATCTGCCCTCTTATCAGTGATTTGTATCATCAATTTACTGAACTAGGGTAACAAGAATATACCTAACAACCATCTCCTTACTAATAGAACCTAGGGCTTCTTTTCAATTTCCCACATAATACAAATGACCTCCTACATACAATTTACTTAGGGCTTCATCAATCAACCCTCTTGACTAATTTTGCTCCTTAAAATATTAGTCCTTAAGGCATATGACCAGTGACCTTGTAACAATGACTCCCCCAAACATCATTGTACTTGTGCAACAACAAACTATTTTCAAAATCCTATGAACATACCTCTTTACATCTCCTTTAGTACGTCATTACAAACATATAATCATAACCAATTCACCCTACCTTTGTCCACACTTGCATATTTTTTCATCCGCACCTAGAGAGTATTTATGCCTCCTCAATTAGACCTAATCTCCTGTAGACCTGTACGCTCAATTTGATGCACAATGTCCCTCAAGACAGGATGATCCAACTCATATAGGGTCACGACCCTCTCCACTTGTACATAAAAAAATTCACCAAGTTTTTAGGGCATAATTTAGGGTTTAATTTGACTATCCACGAACTAAAGAAACCCTAAACTAGGAAATATAAGGACACCTATTTACTACCCTCCCAAACATCCTTAAGATGCTCAAAATTTTTTCCTACACTAGGAAACTTCAACCACCTATAAAAACACCAACTTAGGAGAAAAATTATCCCTAATTTGATGCCACTTTCCACTGCCGCTATTCATGATCCTCTGCACACTTTAGGTCTGATATTTTTGGCCTAGTTAGGGCACCAGATCAACCCTTAAACAACCTCAAACTATCTAACTCTCTCTTCTACAAGCTTTGTCCCACCTTCACTTTTCTTCTAGGTGTACTCGACCACCCTTCCAGCTAATATCCTAAACCTTTATTTAGTAACCAAACACGACTTGACCATACCTGTGATAAATCAAGATAGTCTTGAATTTGTTTCTAAGGAAGATTAGCCTTGTTACATGCATAGATCATACCTTAACTCATGCGGCTACGCTTCAGTTCTTTCTCAGACCTTCAATAGACATAAACAGATTCAAGATGGAAAAACTACAAAACTTCACATTTATCATGACTTGTTGAAATGTTGTAGAGGTATCTTCATTTATGCCAACAAGAGTGATCTTCTATCCTCCTTTTACTGACCTTAGCTCTGAACCATGTTGGAAAATCAAGATATTTGTATATTAAAGTTGATTCTCCTTTTATAATTATTACTTGTGATATTGTTGGTATTATATTATTTATTTTTTACTTCTTCATCATGCAATTACAAAAACATGAAGATCACAAAGACACAAAGAACGCAATGTAGAGGCTCTAAGGTAGTGAAAAATCCCACAACTAGGGAAAACCCAAATAATCCTCTTCTTATAGAATCAGTTCAAAATAAGACCTTCAAGACCCAAAGACATGTACCTTCTCCAAGAACCAAGTCAACCCTTCCAAAACTTTCGTCTGTCAAGTCAAAGTTCACCAAGTCAAAGGTGGTTAATCTGATCCAAGTCAAGATTTTGGTTTTGCAACTATATTTCTGCAACCCATTCTTAAACATTTGCCCCTGCAACTATAGGTTTGTAAGTCATCCTTCAATCTTTGACCCTGCAAGAATTGTAGAAACCTTAGCCTTTTCCCACATGTGAGAAAAATAAGTCAAGAGTTCAAGTTTCTTTCTTCTTCCTCAAGTTTCATTTTTCTTCTAGGCCTTCACTCTACCTTTTTCCTTTTCATGTTCTCTCTCCAAATGAGGATGACTTCTTCCCTATATATAGTTGTCCAAAAGAGTGAAAATGTGCCCCAACAAAGCCAAATTGGTGTTTAGAGGACACAATGACTAAAAAATTAATACTTTTATTTTGTTACAAAGAGTCCAAATGGTACTTTAATGAATGACAAATATTCTCCTTGTTGCAACAATTCCTAAAAGCCTAAAGAACATGCTTAATCTAGATTTGAGCATGAAAACCATGTTTGAAAAAATAAAATTATTTTTTCTTCATTTACATAAAATACAAAGTAATATGAAGACTGGATCTAGTTACTTTTCCAACAAGAACAAGGGTCCAAAGATACCAAAGAGATACAATATTGTGCATGAGAGATGTAAAAAAAAGCATCATTGATAAAAGGCATAGATGTAGAAGGGGAAGATATCAATAAGGTACCTTCACATTTGGGTGTCAATTGTGAAGAAGGTTGAACTACTGACTAGTACCCCATTGTCAAACATTGATCCTGCTATACTCATATGTCAAGCCCCTGAGAGTTCATACTAGCTAAAGAAACTTGTTGCTCCTACAATTGGACCCCAATATCTTCACCACCGGCTGAAGGAAACACTTTTGATCTGTGAACCTTTTTTAGTGAAGGAATAACATACTCTTTAGCAAGGTGCCCATATTTGTGGAACATATTGCAATGAAATGGTACACATTCATAATCCAAATCTGGGGGGGAATACTAGGACCCATATTGATAGTACCACCCTGCTTGAAGATCCACATTGATAAGAATTCTTACCTTGGACATGACACCTGTGGTGAGGTAATATGAATCATGCTTTGGATGAGCAAGAAATATGTGAAGGCATAGAATAAATTGATGCTGAAGAGGGTGAGCCAATGACTCGACTGCCGAAATATTTTCCACCATGAAAGGCCACGACTAAAGTACTGAAAGATCCAGACAACGCGAAGTTCATGATGTCCACACCACTATTGCTGGAGAAAGTGATGTTTGAGGGTGCGTTGCTGGCCCACATACCGACACTAAAGATGGAGGATTGGGACTTAGGGGACCATGAGAAGTTACATCAATTGGCGTCGAACAAATACCTGTTTAAGGTCTATTATGAAGTGTTGAAGGTCACACGGTTGGAGTTGATGAAATGGGTCGCTCGTGTTGGGGTCGTGGGGCTCCTGAATATGTTATGGGTGCCACACTTCAATCGCACCAACATAAACACCATCTGTGTGCGCCAATTGCTAACACTAGTCCATGATGGGTGTCTTTGGCTGGGAGAACCCATCCCCATAACTGACATGCTGATCCACTGGTTACATTGTTACCATACCAAGGAGTGGACCCTGCAGAGGCGTTTGGAGGGAAAACACAAGAAAAGAAGCTCACGGACCAAATGAAGAGCGAGTTTCGTCTGATAAAGAAGTCGCAAGGATACTCCATCCACTCTATCTTAGATCCTGCGATACAATTTTCCATGCAGATATTAGCAGGAAAGATAATGCGTAAGTGTCGTGCAGATGAAGCATCAACACCGGTGATCTCTTTGGCTACACAGTGTGCCAAAGGAGTCCAGTATAATTGGGCTCAATATTTATGCAAGGAATTTCTTGAGAATTGTAGGGAGGCCTAAGATGAGGGAAAGACATTCCATCACACCTGGTTGTTGTTACTGATAGCACTGGTTACCTTGAGGATACCTGAGGACAGTCAGTTTCCTCCACATGACTCAGACCTCCCGGAAGCAGCGAAGTTCGCTTCGCTCTGGGCTACCAATGGCCCCGTGCACATCACAAAGACGAAGATCTTTTGGGTTCTCTTTGAGATGGAACTGAGGATGGTGATTAGCCAGAGGCCGAGGCTATCACCCACATTTCACACATAGTATGAAACCATAGCTGACTTTAAAGAAAATTTCCACAATATGCATATGCGCATGAAGAAGGATGCCATGAGGATATGGCACAAGTTGCCTTACTTGGTGTCTGAGGAGGATATACCAGTAAGGTCGCTAAGGGATCAACCACGTAGACCATGACATCTGAGAATAAAAAGGAAGCACAGAAGGCTTTTGCTCAAGAAAAATCTGCATAGAAGAAGGAAGTTGTTGAATGAGAGAAATAAGAGGCAACCAAAGAAAAAGAAGCACAGGAGATGGTGTCGTCGCAGGCCACAATTGATGTCGAGGAGTAAAAAACAAAGAAAACACTGGAGGAGGAATAAAAAAAGGAAGACGATGAAGGGGGTGTGGAGTTAGAAATCCCCTTCATGGTCGAGAAAATGAAGAAGCAAACCTCAACTGGACCGTGCAAGAAACAAAAGTCTGACAGATCAGCAAGTGTGACCCCTTTGGTCCTCACTGAAGGGGACTTAGATGAGATAAGAGATGTGGCCGCGACACAACCACGGACCTTTGGGGCCACTTTGAGGAACAATACTAGTAGGCGCTGGGAAAGTTTCAACAAGACATGCGCAAGTTGTAGGTCCAAACAGGTAAGTTACAAGCGAGCGTGGGACAAGCGAGTGGGAAGCAAGCGACCTTGAGTCAAGAAAGTGGGTCAGTTCTAGACACCAAGATGACTTTGGATCTCCACAACATTCAACTACCAAAAGGATCTCTGCACACCAAGACAGAATAATAAAGGGCTCAACTGATGCAGAAGAAGTACCCAGGCTTAAATCTAATGAAGCTCCCCATCTAGACCTTACATGAACTACACTAAGAGGTGTCTGATGAATTGAGGATTTGAGAGCAACGCGTACTACAGGTAATCAGTGAAATCAAGAAAAACAACCAACAAAATTTTTAGGAGAAGGTGCAGGTGCTTAAAGAAAAATATGATATCACAGCATGAAGCCAATAGTTGGAAGCAACCATTTCATAGGCTTGCACTAAACTTCCAGAGCTCAAGATCCCAGCAAAAGTGGCATTACCAGAAAAGATTCTGAAACTGGCCACTGTAGTGAAGGAGTCTAAGGATGAAATCGGCTTAGTCCTATTCAAGCTGCATCTGCAGATATTAGAGTTACAATTAAATTTGCAACCCAATACTCCTCCTGAAGTTCGAGAGAAGTGCAGAGTTGCTATCAAAGAAGGCATGGAAACCTTGGAAGATGTAGTCAAAGGATGCACTGAGTTGTTTGAGTAGGCCATGGAGTTATGTACCTCACTGCAGGAGTATCCAACTCTACAAAATATTGGAGACGACATCAGGGAGAAGGATAGGAAATTTGACAAAATCATGTCAACAGTGCAGATCTTAGCACCAGTGCAAAGGTTCGCCCGACTGTAGGAAGGCAAGTTAATTCAAAGTGAGATTGACAAGTTGTGCCACAAGGAAAACATCATCTCGAGGATGAAACCATGGATAGATGAGGCCAGCCAGTTGACTCTATCCATACAGAGTAAGCTCAAAGGGATGCAACAGACTCAAAGGACCATGGGCCTTGTAGTTGAAGGCCCAACTATTGAAAAGTTGGCCGAGGAGGTGCAACAAGATGCTACGCATGGAACATCAAAACCATAGGTTTTAAAGCTTGAATTGAGTGAGCCGCAGGTGAAGATCGAGGCAACAGTAGAGTGACTCAAGGACGAGTCATGAAATTGTGTTGGGGGCCTGTTGGGACAGGGTCCCCTCAGGTAAAATTTTGTAATTAATTTTTGTATACTTGTAAAAGTATTTGCGGTTTGAGGGGGCAAAGTGCAAAGGTCATAGGAGTAAAAAGGGGATTTAGTCCCTTGTTTTGCTAGAATATAGGGAGTTTTGTGACCCGCCCATGGTCTGCAGACCGTGCTATTGTAAAAGAGAAGGCTATATATAGAGGAGTCATAGCAAGTCTAGAAAGTAAAGGGAATAGAATATCATTGCATGGGAAAGTAAGATAAGGAAGGAAAGTTTGTTTCCTGTACTTAGGCGAAGGGGAAGGCTCCTACTGCTAAGTGCATGGAGACCTTTGTAAGTCCATGGGCTGAGTGCATAGGCCCCTGTAGCTAATAAGTGCACAGGGTAGAAGAGTCTGTAACAGAAAATAATACATCCAATAAAGACTATTTTGAGCCATAATTGTGTATTTGTGCCTCTGTATTTACTTATGCAATTTTTGTATATTCTCTCTGTTATTCTGAATTTATATGAAGAAATGCTTAATTGATGTGTGAAAGTAGCTGAATTTACTAAACATTATGAATATTTAAATCATTTTGTGAAGGTTTATATTCAGTTTTTGCATGTTACTACAATACTCTGTATTGTAAGGGTTAGGGTTCGCGAAGATCGAAATAAGCCTTAGAAACAGCACGAATCCATCACAATGATCTCTGGATACATAAACCTAGTTCTGTCATCCCCTAATACTACTTCAGGTGAGACTGTAGCCTGTGCTACGCGGGATGTTGCCGAAAGGACTAGTAGTTTAGGGGTTTTTTGGTTGGCGCAACTAAATTTGAACCTAGGCCAGGACCCCTCAAGCCAACATGTACAATAATTATCCATGCCAAGCTCTTTGAAATTAAAATTAGAATTAGAGCTTTGACAAAGTAGACATATTTTTATTCTTCTTGAAGAAAGGCTTGTAAGATTTGTCGCTTAATGATATCTCAATAGTCTTTCTCTTCAAATCAGAAAATCCATTAATCAACTGCTTCAAGGATTTAGTTAAAGTGTGAAAATCAAAATAATCTTTATTAAGAGATTTTCTAGATGAGGCTTGAGTTTTCTTACCAACACTCTTCAAATCATTTGGCGTGTCATGTTCGAGTGCCCCTACTGAAAGGAGGTCATTTTCAACAGCAAGTGCCTCTGCGAAATTCTCCACTATTGTGACCTTTTCTTCCCTCTTCATGAACATGGCAATGTCACATGGTAATGCCTTAGTAGAATAATCAACATTAATGAAATCATCAAGAGCAACATCGGTTGGGAACTTATTTAGGATAGTAGTAAATCACTGATTGAATTCCTTGACCTTCTCCTTCTTATCCATCATCAAAGAAATTATCTCAGCAAGAAGCATGGATGGTGTCTTATCTTCAGCAAATTTTTCGAGAAAAGTATTTCGAAACTTGTCCCAATTCTGAATAGAAGCTACATGTAGGGAGTGATACCACATGACTGCTTTATTCTCCAAAGTATGAGCAAAGAGCTTGAAGCAACATCATCATATTGTACTCTCATCATTTGCAAAGCCAAATAAAATTTACTAATATGATCTTCAACAGTGGTTCCTTTATCCGAATCATATTTCGGGAGATTCTTTTCAAGGTGTCGAGGCATGTCATGAAGTTGAACCTAAATATCCAAAGGAGATTGAGCCATCTAAGCCAAAGGTTGTTGTCGGTTATATATTGGTGGATGGTAGGCCATTTGGTTTACATTGTATTCCTCATCACTTTCAGAACCAAACTTAGAGCCTTCTCTCTTCTTGATTCCCTTTAGGGACCCAATGATTTCTTAGAATTCTAACATTTATGAGGTTTTCTAGATTCCTCAAATTTATCTCAAGTCTAATATTCCTTTCATTATAGTGTTCCTCATTGTTATATAATTTTAATTGATTCCTATTAGTCCCTTCACCCCTTGGTCTCACATTCTCGGCATTCTCTCATTGGCGACAATTCCTAGCTTCTAATTTCTCCTCCCCACAACCTTCCTCTTCTAAACTAGGAGGACTTTCTAAACCTTGGATTGAAAGTCTTCAACAGTGTTTGCATATTCCTCCAACGTCATATTAATCAAATATTATACTAAACTTACCAGGATGCCCTTACAAGTATGGTGAGGTTGAGTTGCAGGTGCATGAGGAAGGGAGCTTGTGGCGGGGATATATTTGAGGCTCTTAGAAAAATGTTGAGTAACAGGACGTAGAGATATTAGTTGCTCATATGTGACTTTATAAAGAGGTGGACCTTCATCAATATGGGAATCTTCAAGTGAGGGTTATTGAGTATCAATAGAGGGAGTGTCACTGAAAGGTGAGCCTAAAGAGGGATGATGAGGAGGTAAAGGAATAACATGAGTATGTTGGTTACTAGCTTGCTGGGAGGTTTCATGAAGAGTATGAGTGTTAGTGTCAACCATTTCATAAGATGGCCCTCCTTCCAGCACCGAAAATATGTTGACGGGTTGGAATATACCACCAACATATAGGGGATCTGGCCAGTGTAGAGTCCCAATTAGACTCTACATCGTTTGGTTCAGGAGTCACATCTAGTATGTGGGCCCAACTACCATCTCGTTGATTGAAATATTCTTTGGACGGAACAGGTACTAATCGTAAAAAAAAAATTGTTCAACAAATGAAAGTAATCAATCTATGAAAATTCTACATGTAAGATACTATGAATAAAAATATGATAACATCAAAGCATGAATATCAAGAAAATCACTGTTAGAAAAGCTTCAAATCAGACCCATACACATTAAAAAGATAATTTTATCAATCATGAATAAGTTCGCGATCAATATCACTATGAGAGAATAAGTAAGCGCACAATCCTACGATGATATAATGCTCAAGTCAATAAAACAATTCATCGACATGAACATAAAGTAAATAAATCATATGCCATCCATTCACCATAATATAAATCCCACAATGTGTGATGACACATGAAGGAACTGCATTCCAAATCCCATACAATCCATCAATATAAATCACATGAGAATCCCATCAAATCCATGAATATAAATATGAAATCACTTATTTCATTCACCAAAGGATCTATTGTTCTCAAACAATATGCACAAAATGAATCCAAAACCAAAAGTCCTTTACATTATGTCATGAGGACATATTTATAGGAAAATGGGTGACCTTTTGTCTACCCTTGTGACTCTTGAATTACCTCACGTCCCTTCACATTCCTATGAGGCTCTCTACTTTATCCTAGTCTTTTATCCTACCACTATCATATTACATGAAGAAAGAAATTTGCTTATTATGCTAATCTAGTTATAGATAGATCTGGGACATCTAGATGCAATTCCTATACAAGATATGTGTGCCAAATATTGTATTCATTTTAAATATTAATAACCTTATGTTTTTTCTTGTCTCCATGTATGTGAAGACATTCTAGGGCATCCAGAAAAAGAGTGTTCTACTCAACCTTGATATGATTAGATAGGGTCACAAGCTTGGTGTATATCCTTACAGGTTCTACCACATATTGAGTAATTATTTCCTTTGTAACCTGTAAGCTTTCCATGGTAGCAACATGTTTGTAAGGATTGAGGAATGCTTTAATTTCATGCAAAACTTCTTATTGTGGCCTTACTTCACTGATCGGCCCAATAGAAGGTACTTTGTGCACCTCGATCACATATTCCATCCCAATCAACAGATTTTTATATGAATATAAGACTTAATCCACATCCTTTGTTAACTTGTCATGTGAATGGACCTTGATGTGGATTTGAAGCTTATCATTTTGATCAGTTATCCAATCCTTCCTTGGGAGAATTTCTAGCACATTTTTAAATTATGTAGTCTAGTCATGTATATTATTGATAGTTGTGGTGGCTTGTTTGAGCAAAGTCACGTTTTCTTTAGATTATGATTGTATGGTTAGAAATGTTAATATAGTCTAATGCAAATTCATCATCTCTTGATAGATCAAGGTCATATCATCTTCTAGTGTCACTACCTCCTCTTGAATGGATGTTTGAAATCTTTTGTTGCTTGAAGGGGATAAACACAAAACCTGGTTTTCCTCTTCTACCTATGCGTCTCTTTTTTCAAAAGAATGAAGCTTGGCTTATAATTTAGCAACTCATATATTTAACCTACTCATATTCAATTTTGTTGCAGTGACAAAAGAGTTCCAGCTGAAGTGATCATCTTAGGGTTCATTATGGTATCTAGGACGATTTTTTTCTTTGTAACCACTGATTTAGGCTTAGCTAGGTTCTTAGCATAAAACTTTCTCCTTTCCTCCATGATTTTGCACTAGATATGATCAAAATTCAACTTTGAATGTCCAACACTTCCTCCTCTTCTTCATTTTGGATGCCTATCTCTTTTAATGGAATATTTCCACCAGTAATTGAAGTGGAGGGAGAAATGTCAAAAGGAGGTAAATCTACTTACATTTTAGATCCTTGAAGTTGTTGATCATATGTTGTGTCAGCTTGTTGTTCCCTGAGTCGATCTTGTTCCATCTTCTCAACAAGAGTCTCTTGTTGGCTTTTAGCCTCCTCCTCTTCCTATTGTTTTCTTTCTTCTTCGACTTTCCTTCTTTTTTTCTTGGACCTTTATTTTATTTCTTTTTCTTCCTCCTACTTATCTCTTATTTCCTCCTCTTCTCTTCTCTTCCTTGTTTCTCATTCCTATTGGCTCTTTCTTTTTTCATCTTTCTGCACTTTTCACTCTTCTTCCTCCTTCCTAATTTGTTCTTCCTCCTCTAGCTTCTTTCTCCTTTCTTCATCTTGTTGATTCTTCAGGAGTTATTTTCCATTCTTCCTTCCACCTTCATTAATTTGCTTGCATATCGCTTCCTGCCATTTCCTCTTCATTTCCTATTTTATATGAGCTATTGAAACATTCCTTGCTTCCATACTTTCCCCTTATTTATCTTGTTCTTGTTTCTCCTATGGGTTTCCTTGTTTCATTGATTATGTATTGGTTCACTTTTAGGTCACCTTTTTGCTTCTTCTACGTTTAATTTTCATCTTGTTGCTCCTTCTTTCTCTTAAGCAAAGATTTCGATTCTCAAGACTCATAATTTCTATGTCCTCATCATTTGATTGCTCTCCCTCTTGTTTTGGTTCATCTTGCTGCTCATTTGGACCTAATTCCCTAGACGCATTGTAGCATTTTTTGACCTTGTCCTCTTCGTTTGGTTGTTGATGTATGTAGGACCATCCAAAGAAACCTGCTTCACAAAGTGAGGTTTCAAATCCCATTGTACCATACTTATGGAGAATCATATCAATGAAACATAAACCTTTTATCTCTTCAGCTTCAACTTCAATTTCTTTGAAATTCTCAAGAGAGTATGGCCCAATCATTAACAGGAATACAGCCCATGGTCCCTTCTTCCCTTTGGATAATGTATTGGATAATCCTGTGGTCAATTGGTAGCAGTCTTCCTACAAGAAAACCCTGTAGATCACTGTCATTGGTAGAGCGTGGTGGGCCTTATACATGCCAAAAACCCTGACATATGTTGCTTCTCTGATTGGGAACTAGTCTACCACCTCAAAAAGGGTATTCTAAGCTCGCTCTGACATATAAGGTGGGTCATGGCCAAAGAGGGCTTGATATAAGGGGGAAATGAATGACTATAGTAGTTTAATAGGAAGGCTAATAGCATGAGATCCATAATCACTTACAAGAAATATGTACTGGCTCTGGTAACACCAGGATCCATCTCAAACTCCATCTTTTGAATTTGAATTTTGCACAAACTGCATCAAGAGGATATGAAGCCGTGTAGAGCTATGATAAATTACCCTTTTTCGGATCTTTGGAAGCCTAAATATTTGTCTTAAGTTGAGAATCCAATATTATTTCCCAATTGAATATGTTACCTCTTGTAGCAATTGTATGCATTACAGATACCCATGATCCAAGGATGGTATCTATATCAGCTCTTTCATACAACGTATTCATCATAACAGGCATCAGCTGGTATATTTTTCTTAGGCCTTTTGTCTTGTAAATTTGATTTGGTTTAACCTTGAACTTGGAGGGTTCCTACACTAGGATTTCATTATATCCTTGTTTTCTTTAGCAATTCCAATGAACTCTGTCAGTCACCTGGTATTGAAATATTCTTCTCGCTCAGGCAGATTGTAGTGGTTGGAAATGTCAGAAACAACAAAATATTCTAGAATACCTCCATCATGTCCTTTGATGGCCCATTGACTGACATTCGCACACTGTAATAACCAATCAATAGTTTCAACGGAAGGGAATATTGGTGGGTGTGCAACTACCTTATGCAACCAAGATCCTTTTATGTTGATGTAAAATTTGAACTCCTCCTTGTCTCTAGGGATGTCTTGGTTAGAAATCTCGTAATATATGTCCCACCAAGATGGCTTTGTCTTCTTATTGAGATTAGATGTTGTGTCCCCATAGATTGGTATACTAGGTGGGCTATCCATGACCCATTCTATGCTACTTTTTGCTCTAGTTGAACTCCTGCCCGAACCTCAATGAGAACTCTTGACTATCAGTGGTGCCATCTCTACAGAGAATGATGAAATTCTAATCTAATCAAGATCAACGTTGCCTAAAATTTAAAATCTGTGATCCTAAGGAAAGAAGGTTAACATTAATAAAATCAATAATCACAGATAAAATATGGAAGGTACAAAATAAAAGATTGCTTGGGTAGAGTTGGGTTATCGGAGAACGTCACAATCTTAATTTTGTGAGATAGGTCACATAGAAGTTCACAAGGACAGGTCACGTTTTTCAGCAGGTCACATGATCACAATTCACAAGGGAGTTTGACTTGTCGGGATGTGTTGACATGACTATTCGATGAAAAATGTGTTTGGAGAAAGGTAGATGCAAGTCCCAAGTTGCGACATGTTCTATTTCCCATTGGTGCGACTATGCATTTGAGTTATTATATAACGAGTTTGGGAGAAAATTAGTTACAATTCGCACATTACGACTTTCTCTGTCTTGGTTTATCGCGACTTACGACTATGCGATCAAGGAAGACAAATGACTGGTCGCAAGATCATAGAGTTAAATGGGTCACAAGATAGTTGATTACAATATTACAACTTGAAACTCTAGTGAGAGGAGGAATGATCATATGTTAGCATCCAATTGCAAGTCATTAGTGATAGCAATATGACCTGACTACTTTTGCGACTTGTGATTTCATGGAATATTGGTGACCTAGGCATGAAGAGAGGTTTTGGTTTGAGAATATGGTTCTGAATTTCAATCAAATTCTCAATTTCTTTTAGAATGACCTTAGTGACCTATCAATGGGAATAATATTTCTCGACTGTTGGCCTTTTTATTAATGAGGTCTAAGGGCATTAGTTCTGATGCAGGAGCATCCGGACTTAGCCAACAATGTGATTGTATGTTCACATCTTGTGGCTAACAAGAGATGAATTTCATTGACCTAAGTGGTCAAAATCAATTTTCAGTAGAGAGGGTTAGATCTCTCGAAAATTATCTTATTGTAATAATTAGAATATTGTATTACTTTTAGAATAGGAGATAAGTTGTTAGTATAGGTGTGTATCATAGCTTGAGAACAGGGATTTAATGGTTGAATTGATAAAAATATAGATTGAATTGTCAATTTAGTTAGGATAGGATTTGATTCATAAGAGAGGAAAGAATGTAATGACAGAGGGATTTTTTAGATGATCGAGAACATAGTGAGTAAGCGATAGTTTGAGTGAGAGATAGGGTTTGAGATTGAAACAGAGGTCAGACAAACTATTGTAATCGAGCCGAGAGGCCCAAGACTCTGTAATTTCCATTTTTTTGAATAATTGATTGAAGTGTGGTGTGGACGCACTATTTTGGTGCAGAAATTCATTTGTAGCTATGTATCGGTGTTTTGGACCCTAATTGGGTATTTTTCTCTGTTTAAATACTTTATTTATAAATCACAGTCGAATAATGTTAAGGATTAATATTAAGCTTAAGCGTTACACTTTCCCTAAGTGTCTTTATTAAGATTGTGAATTAAGCACGCAGGTAGTATTTGGAAAGTGGTAAGCGGTATCTCGCGCACCCTAAAGGTGGTACGCGGTATTCCTAAATTTCATGCGATTAGCCTAAGTGGGTGACATGTAGCACGAGAAAACTACTTTTCTTGCACGCTCTCGACCTAATATCGGTGTGCAAGAATCTGCACGAGATTGCGCGACAGTTGTTCGATTGGACGGGTCACATTGACGGTGGAGATCGTCTGGGTTAGTTAGTGAGTGGAAGACGTGATATCCATTGGATATAAAGAAGTAAGATCAATGACACGGATTGAAGCGCTTGAAAAAAGGAGAAGTCAATGAGGGACCGACAATGATTGGTCAGATAAGTGGGACCCTTAGGGGGAAAATCCACATATAAAATCTTTTTGTGTGTAGCTGATTGGTTACATAGTTAACTAGTAGTCTAATTATAGACTACCACCCCATTATCATCAGCCTCCTACGTCATTTTTCATATCAGAGCAGATAGATTAAGTTTTTCTAAAGTAAACATGCCACCGAGGAGAGAAGGAGGCATAGGTTTCAAGGATGGAAACAATGGATACTACTCAGAGGAGAGCACCTGATGAAGGAGATGCCAATGTTGTAGAAGAATCTTTTGAGGAAGAAGAAGAGGATGAAAGTGAAGTTGCCAAAGTTCTCAAGATATTGGTGAAAGCAAGTGGAAGACCAAAGGTGGAAATACCTTTGTATGATGGGAATCTCAATGTAGAAGAATTTATGGACTGGATCAGCTCATTAGACAAGTATTTGGACTATGAGGAGGTTGATGATAAAAAGAAGGTGAAATTTGCGGTTACCAGATTGAAGGGTCATGCAGATATCTAGTGGGATGAACTACAAACATCTAGAGCAAGAAAAGGGAAGTCCAAGATCAAACAATGGGATAAAATGGTAAGTAGGTTGAAAGCCACATTTATTCCAAAAGATTATCAGTTAAATCTTTTCAGAAATTTACAAAATTTTAGGCAAAAAGGAATGACTATCAAAGAATACATAGAAGAGTTTTATAAGCTGAGCATTAGAGAAGGACATGTAGAGGATGATGTAGAAAATGTAGCCAAATACATAAATGGGTTGAGATAT
This sequence comes from Pinus taeda, assembly GCA_000404065.3. Classification (NCBI taxonomy): domain Eukaryota; kingdom Viridiplantae; phylum Streptophyta; class Pinopsida; order Pinales; family Pinaceae; genus Pinus; species Pinus taeda. Next base: position 120,061 of record APFE031444726.1, read on the forward strand.
GACATATAGGATGAAATCAACTTGCTGAGTTTGAAGACAATTGAAGATGCCTATCAAGCAACTTTGAAGGCAAAAGAGAAGATGTTGAGAAAGAAAAATCATAGGAATAGAGGGAAAAGTTCATCAAGAGGTAGAGGAACTACCAAATCAAGATTTCAACTCCCTCAGGGTGAAGCAGGAAGTTCAAGTAGTAGACCAGCACCGAGGAGAATTTAGTAGAGGAAGATTTGCACCCAAAGGAAGAGGCCTTGGAAGATAAATTTGGTGTTACATGTGGAGAATGGGGACATGGATCATGGGACTATCCTCATAATAAAGTAACAAATCAGAGGAATGTGAATGTGGCTAAGGCAAGGGAAGAAAAACCTCACATTACAAAAAAGGAATAATTACCTGAAGTAGGAGAATCCTTGTTGTTGAAAAGGGTATTTCTTAAGGCAGTGAAAGGAACAGGAGAACCAGCTTAGAGAAAGAATTTATTCAGAACTACATGCAAGTCCAAAGGAAAATGTTGTAAAGTAATAATCGATAGTGGAAGCATTGATAACCTTGTTTCTACAGAAATGGTGGACAAGTTAGGACTAGTGAAAATAGTATACCCTACTCCTTACAAAGTATCATGGCTTCAAAAAGGACATCAGCTTATTGTGACAGAATGATGCAAGGTAGAGATACAGATTGGTACTTATAAGGATGTGATATTGTGTGATGTAATGCCAATGGATGTATTCCATGTGTTACTGGGAAGAGCTTGGCAGTTTGATCGGAAAGCTATTCATGAGGGAGAAGAAATACTTACACTTTGGAGAAGGATGGAAATAAACACACACTGCTGCCATTGAAGGATGAAGCAAGCAAAGAAGCGCCTGGATGGAAGATATTTAATTTTATGTTTGAGTTTACTAGGTGGATGGATGAATCTAGAAGCTTTTCTAACTTGATTTGATGCAATCAAGTCATCCTTATCCTTTATTTGAAAAACGTTTTGACCCTATGAAATATGTATATTCTTTCTCTAACAATCCTATTGTGACATCCCTCAACTTAAGGATTTTATTGTAATTAAGATGTATGTAAGTTTAAATTTAACATTAAAAGACAGATCGACATTTAATTATGAATAATTTACTAATAATAACTTATGATAAGCTAGTGATGTAGAATTGTAATTATGTTTTATTACATGAGCAAAGACAAAAAAATGGGAAATTTATGGTTGAAGTATATATTGTTGAAAGCTAAAAGAGGTTGCAATTTATTTTTTAGAATTATTGTTATTAGTTTCCATCAACAAGTCCTAGGCATCTAATCTGGGTGATTATATTTAATTATGAATTATTATATTGGCCAATTTAATGTTTCCTAGAAGATAGAGAGTTGTCTTTAGAAGTGGGAAACAGGGGCTCATTAATGAAAAAATAACTAACCACCACCTGTTGGTGAGGTGGAGGCAGTTAATAACCACCCAAAGAGTGGCAAATGCATAACATATCTGTATTTTTTGGCTTTTGTTTCATAATTTTTTTAAGAGGAGAACTGGGGAGACTGAAGAGATGTAGAAAGAGAAATACAGAAAAGGAATTGTAGGCATAGTTTCTCAGGGGGACGAGTAAGATTCGTGTCAAGGTTGGGAGGAGCCAAGTATTTGAATCTTAGTTTCCAAGGAGGATTTTTAAAGTCAATGCTTCTAACTTTATTTTAGCATGCAAGTTGTTTATGTTGTTCTAGAATTAACTTTTTATCCTCTAGACAGTAAGTGGAAAGGAATATAAGATTTAATTGTTGAATGTGTATTTATGAAGTATCTTTCTTTATATTTTATTCTCGTATTTGAATATTACTAAAGAAAAGTGAATGGAATTAGGAATGAAGAAGATAGTTCTTGTAGAGTTACAATATAAATTTGTTAAATTAAAGTAATGCTAATAGAAATAATAAAGAATGTTAGTTCAGAGTAGTGAATAATTTTAACATTCATGGATATTATGAAAAGAGCTAGCTCGCATGAAACTATATAGTATGTGCTGTGACATACGAGAGGAACAAAAATATATATATACAAAATTGTGTAAACAAAGGATGCAAACTAGAAAGGAGTTGTATTCCTTTAAATATTTCAAGTAAACTCCATAACTATTCATGTACAGGTAGAAAAAACTATATATTTTTATACTAGTGAATTGGGATTGTAATTGAAATTTTAGAGGTATAAAACCTAGAAATTAACAATAACTAAATTTATCTCAAAGAGAATAAAAGGAAGAAATTTGTGTTAAACGTTAGTGTCCTATATTATAGTAGTCAAAAATAAGTTTTGGTCTTTTTAATTTATTTGGAAAATGTGTAAGGGTTAGGCTATGATCTTGTAGAGATCAAGGTATTGGTCTTAATGTATAATAAAGGTTTCATTGTTGATGTAATTATGTAAGATCATGCAAGTAGTTATTAATCCCTAAGAAGTTGATTTAGGAGAGTCTAAGGTCATGTCCCACAAAAAAGTCATGAGTGAGGTCATAAGTGTCTTGTCTTATTATCATTGGCATAGATTTGTAGGGTCAGTATGGATATTTAGAGTGTAAAGTCACATTTTTCCTTGACATCACACTGGAACAACAGTTAGGAGATGCGCTATGCTTTTGACGGTTACTGCGCATTCATCATTGAAGTTCAAAATTGCAATCATCTCCCTTGAAATGTGGATTTAGCCACCTTGGGAGTTCAAAGGCTTGTTTAACTTCCAAAAATAACACAGAGGCTTTCATTTTTGCATCAATATGTTTGCATACATTGCTTTGGGTTCGTTGTGCAAAGATTGCAAGGGAAGCATTGTGCTCACAAGTTGGTGCCTGCCAATTCCATATTTCCTTGAATCATTAGTCTTTATTGTTGTCATGTCTATATATTGAAAAACTTTCCTTAAAGATTGATCCGAGAGGATCCAGAAATAAAAGTGGCCTTGAAAATAGCTCAAAAATCAAAGTCATCAGATGGAAGTGAAACTAGGACCAGATCGTAATGCTTGTTGCCCTAATTCCAATAGTGCAAACATAACTCAAATCCGAGTTCGTATGGTCAAGTTATAGGTAGTCAAATTTTTAGTCAAACTTGGCCAAGTGGCATGCTTAACGAGGCAAAAAATTGGCAGTGAACTGATGCACAATATCCAACCACCAAATGGGTGAAATTGTTGCCTACTTAATTTTCCCAGTGACCCTCATTTTTTGGTGATTTTAAAATGTCTATAGTACAAAGAATATATATATATATTAATATATATTATATAATATATTATAATATATATAATATATATATATATATATATATATATATATATATATATATATATAATCTAGGGGTGGCAACTTTGTCACCCCTGCGTTGTATTATTATTATAATATATTAAAGTGGGGTGGCTGGGCCACCCCCAGCATACCCGCCCTATCCTTGTACCACACACATTATATATAACAAAACGAATGGGTCAGGGCCACATGTTCACAAACCTCGCCCGACATATGTTCTATCATTGTCGAGCTCAGCGGGGCTCAAACCTGCCTGGCCCATGTGGGCCGACCCTCAACGGGTGGCCCCAAAACATACCGAAATTCAAATGAATAACCATAAAAAAGACACTTCAATTCACATTTAAATATGTGCTCCAAAATTGGTTGGGTGGGGGGTGGAACCTCTGACCTCCCCCAACCTAAACTCGACGCTTTACCAATAGGCCAAACTACCTACATTGTTTAATCCGCCCGAAAAACTATACATGATCTGCTCAATTCATTCGATTGAGAGGTAGGCCAACGAAGGATGGAGGAACTTTGAATATGAGGAGGAGTGGAACCATGAGTGGGGGAATAAGCTAGATGCTAAAAATATTCCCTTAGAGGGCCAGAGGTGCTAGCGATAAAATTCAACAAATTTATAGTCAATTTTGCATGATTTCGCAACACGAATCTAGTGGTGATGTTTGTTTCTCTAGTTGAGATCTCTATTTTTAGGCCATCATCTGGATTGGAGATATAAGGGTCACTTTCATAAATTTGTTTGTGACTGATTTATTTGATGCCACTTAATGAAAGAAGGCCTCCCCACTGTTGAGCAGGGCCCGAAGACGAAGCCCACATTGGATGAACTTTGTAATCAAATCGTTGTGTCTTTGATCTTAAGTTTTTTTATGTTCTTTTCGTTCCTTTTCATGTGGTTTTAAATTAGTTGGTTAACATGCTCTGTTATATGTAATTCTAAATGCATCCTTGAAGTTAAAGACCTTGTATCAAAGATCCAACAAAACTCGAATTTTAAAGCTAGTTGCGTTTCCTGTAAAATTCACTGTGTTTTTCCTCAGTGCTATGTTTTTATGTTGTCACCCCCTTCAAATTCTCAAAGATTTGTTTTCCACCTATATATTGAAGCTTGATATTCCTTTCAAGTGTTTGAAACTTCATACCTTGCTGTTGCCACCTTCAAATATCAAGAAACACTCTTCCTTTCATGCGTTGTGCTACTTGTTGCGCTTATGTGTTTTTTTCTTTCCATTGAGTCATCTGTTATTTTCGGTTTTGAGAGGTGTGTTTTGTTGTCCAAGTATTCTATGTAGTGTTTTTCATCCTTAATTGTCATAAAACCCTAATCTAAAGCTTTATTACATCACTGCCACCATACTGCTGCACTCAATAGGCATACACTGAAATTACACTCAGAAACCCTAGAGTACATCTCTGCAATGGTAATCATGACAATCTTATATAGAAAGAAACACAAGGGAGGAGACATTGTTATGTTTGAACTCCAAGACCTCACCTTGATTCACTCAGACCCAACAATCAGAGTTTCATTTGAACAAGTTGGATGGATTAGATTTTGTGAGAAGATCCAGGGATATAGTGTACAACTTAATAAGGAGATTTCTTCGAATTTCACTGGGTTGGATGTTAATATTGTAGAGCTCACTTTTCCGGTGTCATATGTCACCATCTCAACTACAACAAAGATTGCACTTAAAAGAGAGTAGTGGTTCAAGGGCATGTCCCTTAACATAGCTAACTACAAATACTTCTTGAAACCAAAGTACAATAAAGAGGGGTATGGAGCAATTGTACCAAGATAATACCTGCTTGAACCCTACAACAAACTTTTGAAGGTAATCCAGAGATACTTTACTTGTGAGGGTAGGTTTGGGAGGATCTATCAGTACCATTTTAGGCTTTTGAAGCACTTCATAGGAAAGAGGCCTTTGAATATGACCTTCTATTTGTTCGGAAGTCTTAACAAGATGACATGAAAGGTGAAATGCAAGAAAATCCAAGTGGAACTCAATATTTTTCACTTCTCTTTGACCAACTCGTCGGTGGTAGAAGAATTGAGTAAGATGAATCAAACATGGCAAGCATTTTTAGACTCATCAAAGTTGACAATTGACTTACCAACTAGCTCTTGCAGTAAGAAGGACACACCATCATTAGTGGAAAGAAATATACAATCACCAATTGGAATTTTTGTGAAAAGGCCATCATTTTTTGTAGATCCATCAGAAAAGAAGGTAAAAAGTTGCAATTTTCTGCTAAGTAGTGGAGGCTTCCAAGAAGCCTGTCAATAGAGCCATTACAAAGAAATTTCCCTTGGAACAAACACTTGAGCATCCATTATAAAATTTAGAGACCATAGTAGAGGATAATATTCTTGATGATAAAGACAAGGAGATTTCATAAATACAAGAGCAACTGAAGAAAGCACACTTGGTCATTGCCCAATTACAACATGACAACACAGAATTGAAGAAAACTATTTTGGAAAGGGTAACTTAGACTAGTGAAATTGAAGCAGTAGAAAAGGTAACTATATCTATCACTAAGTATAAAGGAAAGGAAAAGACACTGCGAGAGGTCATTCAAGAGGTAGAAGCTCCATCTGTTAGAGTCACTAGGTCTTCAGCTAGAAAATTGTAGATATAGGAAGAAACATTAGTAGAATAAGAGAAGAAAACTAAGATAGAAGAGGGACAAAATAATTTTAACAGGTTGATGAGGCAGTTTAAGAAAGCCCACAATGAAATTCCTAAAGTTAAGGCGCATGATGAAAGGGTGAGGAAAAATATTTATGGTCATTTGAACATGTGTGAGCCAGCAATGAAAAATGCCAAGTATATGTTGAAAATGGCTCTTCCTTTGCATAGGTAGCTAAAAAACATATGAAAAAAAACATGACTTTTAGGAATGATTTAAGGGCTGCCAAGAAATAGTTGCATGAATTCAAGAGAAGGAAATAGATAAGCTTGACTTGTTGGATAAAGCAACGAAAATCTGAGTATTGCTATAGGTAAAACAAAGAAGTTTTGTCTTTTTTGGTTTTTTCTGCCCAAGTATGCTAGTTGAATGGGGTTGGATAAAGATTTTGAGAAGTCATATTTTGCATGAAATCCTTCTAGAGGAAAAGCTAGTCATAGTTCTTAAGTAACTTTTTAAAAAATAAGCAGCTCACATAACAATTTTGCAGTTTGACAAGTCATCAAGGTTTTGATGTAAGGATGGAGTTTTGTCATATTTTGGTGACTATGGACTTGAAAGCGACTTTTAGCATTTTCAAGGTCATCAGAAGGTTGTGTATCTCACTCAGATACCTCATCATTGATCAAAACCATGAAGTACATGTTGCACTATGCTTTTAGCTGTAGGTAGAATTTTGAAAGATGGAAGCTTTGCAGAATGAAAGGAGGTCTCTAAAGGGAGAGTTGATGATGTCCACGCCATTGCGAATTCTAGGGAGTGACCATATCTATGTCAAGCATCAATTCATTGTGCTTCTCTACTATGTTTCTACTGAACTAAGAGGTTGCGTAGCGACGATGTTGCGCTTCCACACAATCAACCTTTTGACTGTGGAATCTATGCCAAAACTTCATGTAATTATTTTTATGCTTATGGCTAATGCTTTGAGGCATATAAATACTTTGAAGCTCAATTTATACTTTGTGTTTAATTTAAATTTTCTTGAAAAAACCTTGGTCAAACAATTCCTAATTTTCAGAAAAATAGTTCTATATTCACTGCATTAGGTAGAAATAGAAATCCCTTTAGGGAATTCGGTTCCTAGAGCTGGGAAATGATTTGTTTTGATCTATTTATGCCGTAATTGTGATGAAGAAAAGGGTTTTTCATATTGTAGAAGAAGAGACATTATGTATTGCATATTTCTAATATATTTTTCAGTGAATGAGAAGACAAAGGTATGTTTTTACAGGGATTCCCGTGTTAGTTTCTATGTAGATATGCTTCTTTGTATTGTAAGTTATCTTTTATTATCAATTATGCTTTGAATGTATGTCTTCTAATTTATCCAAACAAATATTTATCTCAGAATTCACTTTAAAAAGCTCTCTGATATAATTTGCTAAACATTTTATGTTTTTTTCTAAATGGAATTTATAATTCATCCCATAGTTTGATGCACTATACGTCATTTCCACCATACTTCTACACACTCTTGTACAACGAATTTACCTGAAAACTATAGAATAACTACCTACCTTGCCACTATAGAATATTCCTCATCTCTGTATCTCCTCACAAGAAAATCATAACTTAACATGACTCCATGCCCAATGGATCCGTCTTCTCCCCTGTAAGCAATCTTTTGAAACCTATTTCCCTCTAAGCAACATACCTAACCTAAGGTATAAGTGACTAAAAATTTTGGACAAAGAGAGCCCTCTCTAAATATGGAAGGGATATATTAAGCTTCTAAGTGGTTTTTTGTTACCTTTGGATTCCTTTAGTCAACCTAGAGGAATTACGAAGTGCTAACATAGTGGTGTCGTTGCCGGGGAATGAAAAGCTTGAAGTATTCCCTTAGAGAATCTATTATTAAAGACAAATCTAGTTCCTAAGGGTGACAATGAACTAGAGACTAATAGGTTAAATTTTTTCCCAACTGTTAGATATTTTAGAACCAACTGCAGTCAACTCCTATAGGAAATCTGGCTTCAAGAAGAGTACACACTAGGCATAGTCTAGACCCTAATCCACCTGAGGTTTTGAACAGTCTAGAGAAGTTTTTTAGAAAATATAATCCTACAAAAGAAATAGATACTAGTTTCAAAAAAATATCCTTGTCTCTACCTGAAGGATTCGAATCAATGGACCACACTCAGTTTGATTTGAAGTTTGAACAAATCCTATTCAAATCTAAATCAGAAAACAATATGATAGAAACAATTTTTTATCAGCAAATTTGCAACCCTCTATTCCTTTTCAGAAAGAAGGTGTGTTAGAATCATATAAAGATATTTGGACATAATTCCATAAGTTATAACATCTCGTCTATCAGTTGTGGAAAGTTGCTACTAAGTCCTTCAAATTATAGCATTTAGTCCCAATTGTTTCTGCCCCAACATTTTCTGCTCCATTGAACATCTCATTGAGTTGCGCTCTTGTTGTGTCTATTGTTGTTACTCCTTACCTTACCTTCCTCATCTTCATTTTAGACCCCAAAATTTAGTACTAGTCCATCTCATACAGTCATGGCTGCCTTTTATGCTCCATTGAATTTACAAGGCCCACTTCATGATTTGCCACAAAACTATGGTCATAAATCGCCTCATTTCGATGGTACAGGGGTTATAACAAAACAACAACACCTTGATAAGTTGAATGATTTTATAGACCTTGAAGAGGTGTACCACAAGGATGCTAAATTGAGGCTTTTTTATAATTTTTTTTTTGGGAGAGGTCAAGAAATGGTTTAGAAGTTTGCTAGCTGTAAGTATTACCACTTTCCAGTAGCTTGAACAAAGTTTCCTTGTGAAATGGGAAATCAAGAAGAACCATTTGCATATTTTGACTTAGTATGACAATTTGAAGAGATCTCCAGGGGAATCATCATGAGATTTTTCAACAATATTTAATAAAGTAGATAATTCAAAGACTGAAATAAAACCCCCTCCTGGATTGACCTTTATTCATTACCTAGATTGTTTTGATGCCGAGCTTTCATATCATCTTAAAGAAAGGAAACCAACCGCTTTGGAGGATATGCATAAATGTTGATGTAGTGGAAGCAAATTTATTGAAAAAAAGGATAAAATGAAAGCTGGAAAAGAGGAGTTGAAGAGGAGTCTTCATCTTCATCAGACAATAAGTTGGATGTCATGGTGAAAACAATGGAAAAGTTAGTGGAGAGATTGACCTTTGAGAACAAAGTTGTTGGTAGAGCTCAATAGGCTCCTCCTCTAGTAAGAAATCCAAATTTATGGACGCCTCAAGTGAAAATAAATAAAAGAGAACAACAAAATCAAGGAGATAAACAATAAATTGGACCTCCTTTCGAAGATAATTTTGCAGAGGATGAAGAGACAGTAGAAGATCAAGATCAAATTCATTATTTAGGTGAAGAAGAGGACACTGTATTTTTCACAAAAGAAGACATGAATTGTTTTTTCATCCACAAGAAGATATCATGCATATGGAATTAGAGGAATACAAGAAGGGTAACCAAAATGCAATCACGGAGGTGCAAAGACAATATAAATTGACAACAAAGTTCTAGTAAATCATCCAAAAAAGGACCAAGTTGATGCACCTACTTCCAACTAGAAGAAAGTTGGTCCTCCAAAAGAGATTCCTAAAAAGAGAGACACAACCATTAAAGAGGTAGAGAAAGGTCAATCTTCTTTGAGTTTAGAAAATGAAATATCTAAAATCAAAATTTATATTCCATTTAATGAACTGATTAAGAATGATACATACAAAAGTCAAATTGTCAAAGCACTAAAGATACGAGATGTTTCAGATACTGTTAGCTTGAATGATGATCATCCTAAACTCCTATTTGGTCCAAAAGTTGATGGAGATTCTCAAGATGGATATGTCCCACATTTTTATGTTAGCTTGAATGTGCATGATTAGATTTTGCACAATGCAATGTTAGACTCGGGTGCATCATATAATTTAATGCAAAAGGTGATTATGGGTAAGATTGGTTTGGATATCACAAGACCATATAAAGATCTGTTTTCCTTTGATTGAAGTAATGTGAAAGGCTTGGGTTTGATCAAGGATTTGGTGGTCTCTCTCACATAGATCACAAAAAAATCTTAGTAATGGACATAGTTGTTGATGATATTCCTCCAAAATTTGGCATGCTTTTTATCAAGATCCCGGTATGCAAAGTTGAAGAGTACTCTACAAATGGACATGTCATATGCCACAATTCCTATTTTTGGACAGCCAACGAGATTGTATAGAGAAACCTTGATGAAGTACATGGTAAGTGGAAAGGATAGGCCTAATAATAATTATACTTATTTAGTGCATTATGACATGGACTCTTTCATATTATATAATGATTTGTGTTTGTAGGAAGACAATCAAAACAAGGACAACATATTAGAGGAGAATGAAGGTGAATTGTAGGGAACAATATTAGAACATAAAGAAGATGATGATGGCCTTTGGAACATGGATTTTGATGGAGCAATTAGTAAAGAGGGGGTTGGAGCTGGTGTGGATAATGAGCCCAAAAGTGGACAAGTCAAGGTTATGTTCTTACATATTAGCCTTTGACTGAACAAACAATGTGGCCGAGTATGAAGCAATGATTTTGGGATTGTACACTTTGAAAGACTTGGGATAAAAGAGGATTAAATTTCATGGAGATTTAGATTTGGCTATCAATCAAATTAAGGGTGTGTATCAAAATAAATACCCTAGGATGAGGGCCTATAGGAATGATGTCCTAGAAATGTTGCAATTATGTTGGCTTGATGGGCCCTGACCCATGTTCAACGTTAATTAGCCAAGAAAATCCCTACACTACTAGCACTTTTGGCATCAATCTGCGGAGCACGAAGATAAGTCTCACCCGAAGCAGTATGGGGGGATGTAAGAACCAAATTTCTGCACCCAGAGATGGTAGTGATGTCGTTTTATACCCTAAAACTTCCTTTGCGCAGGGAAATAAGCCTGTTAGGGCTTATTGATATACTCCTCGTAGTCGTCCTCTAGAACTCCACAAAGGTCTGTGACTGTCCTTCGCATACCCTAGATAGGCGAATCAGACACTTACACACCCCTGTAATTACTATTACTGCTTTATTTACCCAGATTAACTTAAGTATCCGATAACTTCAACATACATTAAGATGATCTTCGCGTAAACAAATATTGTTACTTGCATTCATATAATAAAGAAAAACATATGGATTCGCGCATCAATACAACATTAAAACATAAACCCAATGTTCATCATAACATAATCACGTGCATTTATAACAGAAGTAAGATAGATCATACATAGATAATTCCAGAATAATTATCTTTATTGATGTTCCAGATCTTTTTTATAGACTCTAACCGCCCTGTGCACATGGCTACAGGCATTTGCGCACTTAGCTGCGGACTTCTACACTAGGCCTCTGCGCACATAGCTGCGGAGACTCATTCCTACACTAAGACTTTTTTCTCCTAGCTCTCACGGATCCATTACATTCATCAATGACTCAAAACATACCAAGAATTGAACTTCCTTAGACTCTTCTGATACTTCCCTTTTTATACAATCCCATGGTCCCTGGGCCATGGGTAGATCTCCTAAAGCCAACATGACTTACATAAACGAAGGGTGGCAATGCTTTATGACACTTTACATCTTTAGACTCCGCGACCTCAAAATGTGAAGAATTTACACTTTTTGTACAAAACTTCGGCTTTATGCCCCAAAACTTGGGCTTTTAACCCCGAAAATGACTCTAGGGGACTCGTTCCCAACAGGTCCCTAACACAAATATGGTGACTCACCCTGAGTCACTCTGTTGGCGCTGAGATCTTGTCGTGAAGACCTCCTAGCTCCACTTGTACCACTGCAACTTTGGCGGCACACTGTGTCACCGCCTACTTAACCTACTCCACTAGCTGCTCCGTTGCTGGTCCTACGCATCTGCCTTGATTTGCTGTTGTGTTGCCTATAGGCTAGCCAATTTTCCCTCAATGGTGGCAGTGAGCACATAGGCCTCATCCGGCTAAGGCCCCAAAGTGGCCTTTAGTACTGCCTCTCTTAATTATGATGCTTCCACTTGTTCCTTCAATCCCTTTGCTTCCTATAGCTTCACCAACCTTTGTGTGATGGTGACAGTGCACGCCATCACTCTAAGATCATCGTACTGCTGCTGTAATTCCCTCGCCTCAGTTGCTAACCTATGTAGGTTGGGATCTTCCTGCAGATTGGTAAGAACATCCATCAACTGTTCGAAGAGCGCAGTGTAATCAGTTACCGTGGTATTTGATATAGCAACTGCATCCTTGACAACTGCCTCGCACTGTTCTTTGACCTCTGGTGGAGTTGAAGGCTAGGTCTTCAACTCAAGCTCTGTGATCTTAAGTTTCGACCCAAACTAAACCTTGTCTAGCTTTGTCTTTGTGTCATGTACACATGCTGCGAGCTTCCAAATTTCGGCCTCCACCAGTGCTTCTTCTGGGATATGCAACTCTGGAACGATTCTGCATGCTTAAGCGACTACTGTCGCAGTGTGCTTGTTCTTCTGTTGCACCTTATTCTATGTGTCAACTGCCAAAGTCTTTTCGATGAACATTTGCATGTTGTTTACCTTTTGTTCACTGATCACACTTAGCGTGTGCTACGCTCGAGCTTGAAGTTTTGCGATCACACCTACTGGCAAGGTGTGAAGGGCCTCACTTAGAAGCGTGACCAAGTTCAACCCAACCTTCTTGAGAGCACTGACAGTAGCCTTGTCAGCGTCCACTTCTGCAGTCAAAGCTCCATTTGGTAGCATGATGGCCCGGGGATCCAAGGAGCGAACCATCTCTACTACTTCAGAAGTTCCTGGCGCCAAACTAGTCGATGCCGCATTGCCTCGCCCTACGCTGGTCTACAGTTGAGTAGTTTGGATCTGTAGGTTGTGCAAACCTGTCTGAATGGAGACCAAGGCTTGCTTCTGCTACTGCTCAAACTGCTACAACAATTTCGCGGTCGCATCCCTTACTTTATCTCTGATGTCACCCAATTCACCTACTGTCAAGGTGATCGAGTCAAGCGATGATTTATTAGCCTTGGACTTCTTCCACGACCCTTGTTTCTCCTACTCCTGAGTGCGCTTTATCTGGAATGGAGTACTCTCCTGGTATCCACACCCTATTTCAATTGTTGCTCTTCATCCTCTGTCTCTGGTGAAGGAGACCTTTGACTTTTGTCAAAGTCGCACTCTTCCTCCCTTCCTTCTCTTCGGCTTGCTTCTTTGTAGCACGCTCTACTCTGGCTTTTTCCTCAGCCTCCTTTTTCCTCCTTTCATCCAACTACTACATCTTCAACTGGGCCTCTTGCTTCTTATACCTTCCTATGGAATTACTGGACCCAACTGACAAATCTGAGGTCGTGCGCCATACTGCTGGCCAACGCTCAAGGACCGCTGCAATTTCATCATCTGTCACAAGGTATGGGAGATCATACCACTTCTTCTTAGGGTCCTTCCACGCTTGGATGGAGATACAATGAAAGTCCACTTTGAACTCCACATATCTTGACAACTGCTCAAAGATAGTTGGTGATAGCTGCAGCTTGCGGTTTATCGTGGCGCGGATGCTTGTCTCCATCAACACCTAAAAGATCTTACTGTTCTTGACCCTTTTGACACCCTTTGTGGCCCAAAGTGAAGCGAACTTTGCTACTTCTAGTAATTTGACGTGATCGGAGGAAACTGTCTGTCCTCCAGTAATTCCCATGCGACTAGTACGATTGATAGAAAAAGCCATGCATAATGGAAGGTCTTAGTATGGTCTTGTGCTTCTATGCAGTTCACGAGGAATTCACTACAGAGGTAACACACCCAATTGAATTGTACGCCTTCCGTGCACTGGGTCACTAATGACACAATTGGTGCTGACACTTCATCTGTGCGACACTTCCTCATTATTTTCCTAGCCAAGATCTGGGTGGCTACCTTAACCGCGAGCTTGGTTATGCTGGAAATTGAGTAGCCGCATGGTTTCTTGACAAGCTTAAACTTGTCCTTCATTCTCTCAGCAAGGTCGCGTTCGCCCACCTTTTCACCAAATTCCTTGGCCGGATTCAACCTTGAGTGTGGTAGCAATGTGATCCTATGGATCACCATGTTGGTGATTGGTATCAGTTCTCCTAACAACAGGCACCCGTCATGCACCAAGCATAGCAATTGTTAGATCACTATCAAATTTATGGGCACGCGGTTGTAATGCAGCACCCATAGCAGGTTCAACAGTCCTACCTTGTCCACCCTCTAATCTACTTCCTCAGCTCCAGTGCGGTGACACCAAAATCTTTATAGAAGATGCCGGTCATAAATGTATTAGTCGCCAAGTGGGGGAACCACTTAGTATCCACCAAGTCCCAATCCTCTAACTTCAGATGTGGGACGCCCGCCAAGCGCAGACCTTCGAATGTGATTTGGTCTGGCAGAAATGGTGTGTTAAGTAAAAATTTGCCCTCATCTAGGTCCTTCGAGACCTTCACCTTGCCTTGGCGCGGAGGGATGTATTCTAGTAACTTGGAAATAGGGTCTACTCCCTCAATATCAATATCCTTTACGCCCATACCAGTGTCTTCCACGCCCTCATCAGATTCTAGGTCTACCACCTTGCCTTTCTCCCACGCGGTAAGCTTCTCTTTCTTTTGGTGCTTCCTTGGCAACTCACGCACCGGCTGTGTCACTTTTTGCTTGTCTTTATTTGTCTTAGGCCCCTCTTTCATCGGCATAGGCCTCGTCCTGGGAAACCTCGACGACTTTGGTACTTCTGTGGGTACTTCTACACTTACGACCTTAGGGGTAGCTCCCTCAAAGGCCATCGATCCTCCAGCACTTGTGGTTTCCACGGGCACAGACATGAGGCTAGTAAGGATATCCTAGGTTGCTTTAGGAAACCTGTCAAACACTGAACTGGCCACTAAAGGCTCAAAAATCTTAGGGTTCATGTGCAACTAATAGCTCGACACCTCAATTCTCAAAACGAAAAGTGTTTTTTGTTGGCGACTATCTATAATTTATAGGAAAATTCGAATTCAAATCCGACCGTTCCCCCCAAAATCCATTCATAAATGTTAGATTGGCGGCAGATTTTCAAAGATCTCGCATTTAAATTTTGCCTTAAATGCTGCCCCCCCCATGCCTCTTACCCATTTTCTCACTGTTAAATCAAGAACAATAATCGTAACCATCACTTTCTAGCTTCCCTGTGTGGTTTCTCCTCCTATAGCGTATCTCCTCTCACGCTTCTGTTGATACTGTGATGTTCCTCCTTTCCACGAAGTCCCCCAATCACACAGCTCTACAACCTGGGTAGTGTAGTTTATAGTCTCGTGCCTCCTTTTAGCTCCCTGGAGCGCTAAGACTGTGCTTCCACCATATAGTCATTTGGCCGGATCCCTGGTGTATGGCTTCAATCGACTGCCATTTACCTTCCCTAGAAATGGATCTCCATTCAACTTCACTAGTTGAACTACTCCACCATCAGTAATCTCCTTGATGACATATGGCCCTAGCCAATGCATCCTAAATTTTCATGGAAATTTATCAAACTTGTTGTCATATAATAACATTAAATCATTTACCTTGAAGGTGTGCATTTTGATGTGCTGATCATGCCATTCCTTTTCGTGCTCCTTTTGAACTTGCTGGTGGAATCTAGCCAAAAAATTATCCTCTTCCAGCTCTGTTAGCTGTGCGAGCCTCTCTTCCAGGGCTCTGCGATCCACCATTCCTATGAATGCTGCTATGCACAGACTAGGTACAATGTACTCCATCGACATCACAGCTTCTACACCATACACCTACCTGAAAGGTGTTTGTCTAGTCAAATTTTTGCAAGTCGTTCTGTAAGCCCATAGCACTGTGGGTATGCACATATCCCAATAATTTCTTTGTGCATTGCAAACCTTCATCAACGCATTCTCCAATATCTTATTAAATGTTCAACCATCCCATTAGCCTGCGGGTGATATGATGTACTCTTTTGGTGGTAAACTTAGAATTCCTCCATCAACACGCTAATCATATCATTAAGGAAATGCATACCATAATCGATCATCAAAATATTCAGGGAACCAAACCTAGTTAGCACATACTCAAAGATGAACTTTGCTTTTGTTTCCCTGTGTACCGCCCTTCACAGGCTACGCCTCCACCCATCTGGTCAAATACTCAGTCGTGGTGATGATGTACCGTGCACCTGTCTTCTTTCATGGAGGTTGAATGGGTCGTACAAAATCAATCACCCATTTCTCAAATGGCTGTAATGATAGTTGTGGATTCAGAGGCAACTCATCTCTCCATGATGGCTTGTCCATCCTCTAACATGCATCACATGCCTTACAATAAGCCTTGGAATCCTTATGAAGCGTCAGCCACCACAACCCGATGCGTACAATCTTCTGTGTTGTTACTTTTCCTGCATAAAGTCCTCCTGAAACTCCTCCATGAGCTTCAGTGAGGATGTTGTTTCATTCAAACTCAGGCACATAACGTCACAGTATCTCATCCGAGCCCATTTTATATAAATGGACTAAAATGATAGAAAAGTCTGTTGTGCACACCACCAACTACTTCTTTTGTTGACTAGTAAACCCCTCTGGAGCCATTCCCATTGTCAGGAAGTGTATGATATCTACAAAGTGATTGTCCACAACATGCACTGCAAAGAGCTGCACGTCAGGCAGTCCTTCCTCCAAATTAGTGGGCTCCTCTCCTCTTTCAATGTGTGATAGATGATCCGGTCTGGAATTCAATCATCCTAGCTTCACAATAACTTCGAAATCATATTCCTGAAACAACAAAAGCCATCTGCATATCGTCCCCCCCAACACAGGCTTGTTTACCAAGTACTTCAATGTAGAATGGTCTGTATACATCTTAAAATGTCCGCGTAGTAAGTAGTGTCTGAACTTCTGGAGTGTGTACACCATAGCCAAGCCTTCACGCTCTGTTGTTGAATAGTTATTCTAAGCTTCATACAACTTCCTACTCGCAAACGCTATAGGGTGATCCAACTCTCCCTCACCGGCCTGTGTCAGTACTTCCCTGAGCGCAATACATGATGCGTCCACATGCACATGAAATTCCTTCTTCCAATCCGGGAAGACTAGGATTGGCGCGACGACCATATTTTCCTTTAACACATCTAAGCTTTGATGGCACTTGTCATTCCAATAGAATGTAGCATCCTTATTTAGCAACTTCTCCATCGACGCGGTACTCTGGGCATAACTATTAATGAACTTTCTATAGTATCCTGTATGCCCCAACATTGCACGCAGTTGTTTCACATTCCTTGGTGCCTCTAAATTAACTATAATTGTTATCTTAGCTGGGTTGACCATTAATCCTTGTCTGCACAACACATCGCCCAACAAGACTCCGAAAGGCACAAAGAACAAACATTTCTTCAAATTGAGTGTGATCTAATACCTTCAGCATGTATCCAACATCAATCTTAGGTTGGTTACATGGAGTTTCACCAGACCAAACACCATCCAATCGTCAAAGTATACCTCCAAAAACTTGTTAATGAAGTCCTTAAATGCCGTGATGACTACACATGAAACGATCGTCGGCGCGTTCTTCATTCCAAAAGGCATTACAGTATATTGAAAGCATCCCCATTCAGTCGCGAAGGTTGTTTTACTTATATATTCCGACGCGATCTTGATCTCATGGTACCTCGAGAACCCATCCGTGAACGAATATGCTTCCTGTCCTCCTACATTATCCAACACTTCATCGGTGAACAAAGTCAGAAAAGGATCATGCACACAAGCATCATTCAGAGTCTTCTACTAGTTCAATAATACTCGCCACAAGCATTTTATCCAACTCTAAGCAGACCCTTTCTTTATACTTCGGATTGAGGTGGTAAGGCCTCTGCTTGATCGGCTTTGCATCCGGTTTCAACGTAATTTTCATAACTCCTAGGTCCCCTATTATCCCCTTTAGGTCTGAGAACTTCGTAGGGAACAAGTCTCGGTATTTGAGGAGTAATTTAGTGAATCTATTGTTGCATCATCCCAGTAGTCCCCAATATTTGCAAATTTCGGCTTTGCCT
>APFE031444726.1:138786-153329 GCA_000404065.3 Pinus taeda
ACCCCACCATCTCACAGGTGTAGCATGCAATGCCCAATCCAAGGCCTGGAAGCGATGCTTCTCTGGCACTTCCGTTTCGAATGCATCCAAAAATTTATCGACATCAATTAAGCCATCATAATATAGAAGACTCCTTACCGCTGATGATACATAGCACAAAAACATGGTCATGATATTACAACGTAATGTAGATACTTCATTCAGTCGATTCTTCCAGTGCTCCAACTCCTCATCTGAATCTGATGTGCAGGAACTTTCGCGGTCCCAGGAAATGCATCCATATGATATCAGATTCATCCAATCCCAATCTCTTTTCGTTATCTTATAAATCTGGTCCAAATCATCGTCGCTTTCATAATCGAGGACAGGTTCAGCATAACACGGTCCTTCTGTAGGGTCTAGGGGCACTACTACGTGGAGAGCTTTCTTCTCAAATATCATCTTCTGCTTCTTCAAATTGATTATCCCATTCATGTCAGTGGCCCAATCGATCCCAAGGAGCACAGGATAGGGATTTCTATCATCCGCAATCTCTATCACTTCAAAATCAGCCAATGCACTTGTGCCCTCAATATCAACTGTCATTCCCTGCAATCTTCCCATGAGGATGATTTTCTGCTAATTTTCCATTCTTAACTGAATCAGAGACCACTCAGTGCAGGTCTCCCCATCCTCTCCCATGTTTGTTTAGGAAAAACATTCGCGTCCGACCCCAGATCCAGAATAACTTGATCCATCTCATATTCTCCTATCTATGCAGCAAGCCTCATCTCACGCCCTGTTCTTACCTTTTGCTTACCAATCTTCCCGACTATGCACGGTCATCAAGAGCATTTTCTTTTCTGGCACACTTATTTATCAGCTCCTGAAGTCCTTTCACAATCTTACTATCGCACAACAACTTCATATAGGTATCCAAGAAAGTAGTAAGCATAGAAGGGTCCATCTCTTCAGCTGGCTTATCTTGACTTCCTAAGGTAGAGGCCTCAACAAAGCTTTTCTTTGCTTCCATAAACATTTCCCTTGCATGCTCTAGATCAAACCCAAATCCTTCTCTGGTGCTTTAAGGACCCATTCACTTTCTTTAGGCTGCTTCCCCTTATCTTCGGCAGTCGTCACTCTACTCTGCAGCACAATATTTACCTTAGGATCCTCTTCATGAGGCTCAGCCCTCATCATCTGTAGGTTCTGATTCAGTGGCTAAGGCTATGCCCCCTTTTCACATATCTTAGCTAATAATATAGTGAAATCCTTTGTTTCATGGTCAAACAGAGTACAATATCGACATGACAGACATGTTGGGTTCATGCACTCTTGCACGTAGTGTCCCGGTCCTCCATAGTTGTAATAAATAACCTGTTCCCAACCTCTACCAAGTCCTCCTCTACCTTGGCCTTGCCCTCACCCTTTATATTTGCCTCGTGCTCCCCCATCACCTTGGTCCAGAGGTCGGGTTTCATCCTGCACCCTATATGCGGGTGTTCTATCTATCATTAGCTCATAGCTACGGCAATTACGCTCATCATGACCCACCGATTGATAGAAGTTGCAGAAGAGTTTTTTGCAGTGTTTGTACAAATTTATGCAACAGGTGACAACTGTTTGTCACATGTTTTCCAGCTACCTGACAGATAGCACACCATAGCGCGGGCCCTGTACTGGGCCCTAGTTGAGCTTCCAGCCTCAGAGGCACTGATGCTCCTGCTACAACATAATTCACGAAGATTGGGCAATGATCTTTGTCATTCCCTTGGCTTTTGCATTTTAGGCACCAAACTTCTTTGCGCACCTCTCGCCGAACTGCTCTATCTTTCTTTAGACTCTGAAATTCTAGGCTTAGGTTCTACAACTGGGTGTGAATCTGCTGAACCCCTAATTAGCATCTTACATCGATGTCTCATGCAATCTCATTGCAATCTCCAGGGCTTCCGCCTAGGTCCCAATCTTTTGCTATGATAAAGCAACCCTTAGATGAGGTAAGAGCGAAGCCACAAATCATTCGCTGTGCTGCCCATCTGTAATATTCATGTTGGCTTCACAGATTGTGCACTTCAACCTCTGGTCCAAATCCTAGGGTGTCTCGCCAGGCTTCATCATGATCTCCTTGAATCCCACAATTGATTGCGCTTCAATTTGGGCCTACTAAACTCCTTATTCAACGCGGTATGAATATCTGCTAATGAAGCCAACGGGTTATCAGTGCAATACTTGATGTACCATGTTAGCGCGCATTCCTGCAATGCAGTAACCAACTTTTCTTTCTTCATCTGATCATCTGTAATTCCCTGAGCTTGCCATACAACCTTCGCGATGAACCAAAATTGGTCCGGGTCCTCAGTTGCCGACCCCTTGAACACAGGAAATTTTACTGAATTTGCTATATTGGACGATGGTGGAGGTGGTGGTGGTGTGGGCGAAGGCATATGTGATGGAGTTGAATATGGAGGTGGTATTGGTGGATGGGGTATTCATTGGAACCCTTGTCTTATCAATTGAACAACGCTCTACGGAGAAGCCTGTGCTACTTCCTCTTCATCACTCAGAGGAGGTCCAATCAACGGGCTATATTCAGGGCCTATTTTCCCTCTATCCTTGAAGATCTTCCCACTTCGCGTAGCTCCAAACATCAAGGTAGCTACATAACCCACTTTTCACATAAGAGCATTTTAATCCAAGTATTTAAATACCTTAAATACTTACCTCATGGTCCCTTGAAGAAGCGTCGATATGCTTCACTGTAACTAACCAAAGTATCAATCGCAAACTCTATCACAAACCCTCCTATTATACGATCAAGCCAATAATTGACAGCGCGTGTGATCTTATCTTTAGAGGCTTCCAATCTTTGTACTAACTCCAGGGTCCAGACTATTGGACTGTAGAGCCTCCACCTTCCTTAGTCGTCTGCCAATTTCGTGATCCACTCGTATAATTCAACCGGGAAGGAACAAAAGAAGATTCTGTGTATCTCTGTGTACAAATATCTATCCAACCACTATTCTTTCGTGAATTGTGGATTCCTGTTCTCTTGTGCCACGAATTCATGGATCTTTCTATCCAACCAGTCTTCGATTTCCTTCTTAGTTGGATTCCAGTGATGTGACATCACACATCTCTTTATGCAGATCCTGGTCTCAGCAACGAAACCATTTTTTGGCTTGATGGGCCCTAGCCCAGGTTCAATGTTAATTAGCCAAGCAAATCCCTACACTATTGGCCCTTTCAGCATCAATCCGCGGAGCGCAAACTGAAGTCTCACCCAAAACAGTATGGGTGGATGCAAGGACCAAGTTTCCAAACCCATAGATGGTAGTGATGTCATTTTATACCATAAACCTTCCTTTGTGCAGGTTGATAAGCCTTTTAGGGCTTATCAATATACTCCTCTTAGCCTTCCTCTAGACGTCCACGAAGGTCTGCAACTGCCCTTCGCGTACCCTAGATAGGTGAACCAGACACTTACGCGCCCTTGTAATTACTCTCACTAGTGTCTTTACCCAGATTAACTTAAGTATCTAATAACTTCAACATGCATTAAGATGATCTTCGCGTAAACAAATATATTACTTGCGTTCATATAACAAAGAAAGACATATGGATTTGCGCATCAATACAACATTAAAACATAAACCCAGTATTCATCATAACATAATCACATGAATTTATAACAAAATTAAGATAGATCATACATAGATAATTCCAGAATAATTCTCTTTATTGATGTTTCAGATCTTCTTTACAAACTCTAACCGCCCTGCGCACACAACTGTAGGGGTCTGCGCACTCAACTGTGGACTTCTACCCTAGGCCTTTGTGCACACATCTGCAGAGCTTCTTTCCTATGCTAAGACTTTTTGCTCCTAGCTCTCACAAACCCATTACATTCATGAATGACTAAAAACATACCAAGAAATGAACTTCCTTAGACTCTTCTAAGACTTCCCTTTTTGTACAATCCCATGGTCCGTGGACCATGCGTAGATCTCCTAAAGCCGACATGACTTACATAAACAAAGGGCAGAAATGCTTTATGAAACTTTACATCTTCACGCTCCATGACCAAAAAATGCATAGACCTTACAATTTTTATACAAAAACATGGGCTTTTTGCCCCAAAACTTGGGCTTTTAACCCCAAAAATGACCCTAGAGGACCCGTTACCAACAAATTATTTTCAGAATATGATTTATCTGTGATACCTAAAGGGAAAAATATGATAGTTGATGCATTGGCCACCTCAACTAATGTGTTTAAAATTCCTATCTATCCCAATAGGAACTATGAAATATAAGTCAAACATATGCCAACAATCCTAGACAATGTAAAATATTGGCAAGTATTTAAAGATGACAAGCAAGTTGATTTTTTTTTTGCAAATGACAGTGGAATTTTCCAATTTGCGCATAGATGAAGAAAATTGTTATATTGAGGATGGAAAATATGTCTTTGGTTCAAATTTAGATGATTTTGAAAATCAAATGACGGATATGACGATTTTACAAGTGAAGAACAACACAATTTTGAAAGGGATAGTTCCTCTTGAGACATTATTTGACCAGAATGATGTGGCAAAGAATCCAAAAGTAGTTTGCACTAAAACTGAGGTAGAAGATTGAAATATAGGGAAAAAACAACAACATAATATTGATCTCATGAAATAATAGAAAGAAATATCCTTAACTCCCGAATATAGAAAGAAATATATTGATCTCATGAAATAATACTAATATATTTTTGCATGGGGATATGAGGACCTCAAAGTATATGATAAGAGCATCATTGAACATACGATTCCAATCAAACAAGATTAAAAATCTCTTAAAGAAAGGTTGATAAGAAATAATCCCTTGTTGCAACCCCTTATTGAAAGATAAGTGAGAAAATTGTTTGATGCTAAAAAAATTGTGCCTTTAAGGTTTTCAAAGTTTCTTTCTAATTTGGTCCCTATGAGTAAGAAGATTGGTGAGATAAGGTTTTGTGTAGATTTCAGAAATCTCAACAAGGTGTCTTTAATAGACAATTACCCCTTGCCTAAGATGGACCATATTCTACAAAAGGTGGTTGGTTCAAGGAGGATGTCCATGCTTGATGGTTTCTCAGGATATAATCAGATCTTGATACATACTTATGACCAGGAAAATACAACTTTCATCACTCCATGGGGTACCTTCATGTATGCAAAAATTCCCTTTGAACTGATGAATGCAAGGGCCACCTTTCAAAGGGCCATGGATATTGAATTTGTGGATGATAAGGACAAGTTCTTTGTGGTTTATCTTGATGATATCATTGTATTTTCAAAATCTGATTTGATCATTTGCAAAATTTAAGATAATTTTTTGAGAAGTGTAGGAGTTATGGCATATCCTTGAATCTAAAGAAGTCACATTTTGCAGTAGAGGAGGGAAAATTTCTAGGACATATCATCTCAAAGGATGCAATCAAAATTGATCTAAACAAAGTGGCCGCAATTCAAAAAAGTTGACATTCCAGGGAATAAGAAGGAAGTTCAATCATTTTTTGGTAGAGTCAATTTTTTGAGAAAATTAATTCCTAACTTAATAGAAATTTTTATATTTTTGACTAATATGCTAAGGAAGGAAAGTGAAATCAGATGGACTATTGAAACAAAGAAGTCATTTGATGAGGTAAAATAGGCCTTGGCTAGTGCTCCTATTTTAGCTAGTCTAGATTATACTAAAGCTCTCATTATTTTCTCTTTCGCATCTGAACACACAATTGTAGTTGTACTTATGCAAAAAAATAAGCAAGGAAATGAGCAGCCAATAACCTTCTTTAGGAGGGGTTTGAGAGATTCTTCCATTAAATATAATATTTTGAAGAAGCTTACATATGCATTGGTTAAAGCTTTAAAATATTTTAGAGTTTACGTGGTTCATTCGCATGTGATTTCCTATGTCCCGAATACTGTTGTGAAGGAAATTATAGCCCAACCTAATACTAAAGGTAGAAGAGGCAGATGGATAGTTGCTATCCTTGAGTATGATGTGGATATCAAGCCTACTAAGCTGACAAAGGGTCAAGGGTTGGAAAAATTGATGGCAGATTCAAATCTGAGTGTATTGGACATAAATTTCATAGCTAATTTGTCTGATGACATTAGTTCAAAACCTTATCAATAGGTATTTGAAATGTTCCTTTCTTATCCATGGCATGCGTTGGCTCACTAAGATGTCCTTTTTATAGGCAATATTAATCCCTACATTAGTTATCAACCTGAGGTAAGTCTTTCTATTTCAAGAGTGTCAACACAGTATGTGCAGTGAAGTTAGAGGTTATCTAATGATGAATAATTGCAATCATTAAAGTCCAATTCTTCAATCCAATTCACACAACTCTGCAAAGAAACTATCTATGAAAGGAATGCTCACAACACCCTATGTAATTCTGTACAACTTGTTCTGAAACCAATTGGAACTTGAGTGAAAATGAGAATTACACGAAGAATTACTCAAATAAGCTTGAGACTAATCACACTTTAACCAAGTAAAGAAACTATGATTATCGAATGACACTAATACTCAAATCGACCTGTATTACTAAATAGAAACAACAATCGACAACTGAACAACAATCAGTAAGTGAACAACAATGGCTATAGAAGATTCCTAAATGATAAACATTCTATATTGCAATCCGTAGAAGTTACACAGTCTTGTCTCTCAAGATCTATGATAACATTCATTCAATCTGAACAACAATCAACCATACATTCACTCATTCCAATCAAAGCACGTACTTAAGTCTATCTCACAATTTCATTATAAAGCTAAGTGAACAGCAGTATAGATCAATGTCACCAATCTTCAAGATAAGCAAAAGAACTAAACATTAAATCAATTGCAAGGACCGAATGTAAACTATAACACAAAGGAGCAATAGAACTTCTTGTGCCTGGGCCCAGAGTCGCCAGAAGCCTCTGCTTAATAAAAACTCAGAATACGAAGATGTATCAAGCACAACCTTCTTTCATTAACTTCAAAGTAACAGATTACAAAGTCACTGAATTAACAACGTTTTTACTTCAAAGAGAATAATTACATATCAAAAGTCTGAACTGTCATCTAGTTGCCTTTCAACCTCATATAACATAAAAGGGAAACTTGGATAATAGCGAATCCTCAGGATCAGGAGATATTGAGGATTTCACAATATAAAATCCGATTATATGATAAAACACAAGTACTCGAACTGATCTTCCGCTTCCTTGTCTGCCCCAGTCGCTATGACTTTTCCCTTTATGGCCTCTTACTGTCCTGCCAACTTAACAACTTTTTCCTAATCACATCTCTGCATACAAAGATAGCAAAGAATCAGTTTTTCGTATTAAATTTGCCTATTCTATCACCGATTAGCTTCTTCCAAATTTCACTGATATTTTCCTCATTTTATTCTATAAACAGAGATAATAATATAAGGATGATCGATAAATGAAACATTAAGTGAAGATAAATCATACCTTTTTCTCGTCCCAACATACTCCCTAGATTACCTTGTTACACGTCCTCGTACAAGATTATAGTTCAGATACAACTAGGTGAGGGAATAAGCAGGGTATACTTTTTCCCTGTAATTCCCAAAACCATTCTTTTGCTTGAGGACCTTTGGTATCAAATAATGACTGTCCATTCCACTTAAAATCCTCTTTTGACTATCATTTTTTACCATTTAACCTTCATATTCCAGCTATAATCCTTAGAAACTAAATGATATGATGTCATTATCATTATTTTTAGTTTGAAATTAATTTTTGAAATTATTATGTTAAAAATGACATTTTTCAGAAAATTACAAGATGTTGTGACTTCCTATAAATGCTCCATTGTTTGACATGTTGCACAGTAGGTGAGCAAATTTGAAGATTGTGGGCATGAGGTAAAATGTACACAGATGGTGGATCACCTATCCACTTTCAATTTTGAAGAAAACAAGTGTCCGGTCAACGCTGGTCAAACACAGTCACTTCAGCCAGTTTTCTAGATTTTGTGAAGAGAATAATTTCTATTTTGAGAATTTTTGCATAAATGAAGGGACTAATTGATTTTCGACCTTCTTGGATGTAATTAATAGAATTCTGTTAGGATAATATGGAGAAGGAATAGCTTGTTTTGTTATAGAATTCATGATAAATAACCTATGGAAGAAGACTATGTTTTGGAGCTAGATTGTGAACATATGAAAGTACAATTTGTGCATTTTTGATTCCAGATTTAATACATACTTCATCATCAATTTTATGCGTGAAGATCCAGTGGTTACATTCTTTTGAATCGTTTTATAGTGTGCTTGTGAAATGTTGAAGGGCCCTCATCACTACGCTGGTACACTCTGTTTTCAAGTTTCCTTACTAGTTGCATATTCGAATTCGAAAATTAGAAGTCATTTTATGTGCAAAAGTAAAGGTTATGTTACTAGAGTTATCAATTGAGAATAGCTTGCATTCGTTGTGAAAAGAACCTTGTAAAAGGATTCAACCAATTTTGATCTTAAAATTGATATATATATGCTTGCTGCCATACAATTTCCATATTTGCTTATTGGCTTTGACTTTGAAGATAGTTTTGGTTTTATTTTCAATTGATTCAGATTGTAGTTGTTAAATTCAATTTTTAGTTTAATAGGTGATTCTTGTAAAAAGATTCAACTGTTATTGGTTTGCAACATTACTCATCTTATTCACTGTTTGATTTAATTTGTTATTGAAATTATTTTGGATTGTTATGATTGGGAAAAGTTCTATTGAGAAATATTCTTGTAAGGGAATGTTAGGATTTTAACCAGTTATTAATAATCTGTTTTTGATACTTAGGCAATCAGAATTTCATAAAATTTGTTTTATCTAGATTGATGCTTGAATGATTGCAAAGACAATGAAGGACCTTTTGTAAGAGAGCACTGTTAATTTCATTTACCAGGCTGTCATTAGAACCTTATATCCTTCTAGATCTATATACTTTAAGTAAGCACCTCTAAGTGTACTTTCCCAGGTTGATAAAGGAATTAAGAGCTTAACTTACCTTAGTAAGTAAAGACCAAACATTTTGGCATCGTTGTCGAGGAGGTGCAACTATAAAGATTAAAAAAAAAATCAACAAAACAACAAAAACATAGATTTAAATTTAAATTTCAGTCATGTTTATTTATGTCTAGGTTTAGGGATGAGAAAGGAAGATTCACAAAAAACCCCCAACCAACAACTAATCCACCATTAGGAGCAGAACCATTAGAAAATATTGAGTACACAACACCAACAGGAAAAGTTACTGTGGAAAAACTTGAGGAAAAACAAAGATCAGGACAAAGATTCACTCTCATTGAAAGACAAATCCTACTAGCTCATGAAGCAAAGAAAATATATATACTTGAGACTGCAACAGTAAGAGAGAGTAGTACAAAAATCCAACATCCTATCTATGAAAAAATTTTCCCTCAAGAACTAAAACAAGAAGAAGAGATAGAAACCTTAGACAAATCACAAATTACAATGGTTGAAGATGGAGGATCCATAGGACCTACACTTGAACAACTAAGAGAGTATGAGAGACAAATGGAAGAAAGGAGAAGAAGAAGGGAGAATGAAGAAAAACAACAAAATGATACTCTATTTGGAGGAAATCAAAGTCCCCCAAAAACAGAAGAATCCACATTTAAATTTCCAATTCAAGATAGAGGAGAGAAAATGGATGAGGAAATTAAAATGAAAAACATACCACCATCTGTATTACCGAACTTTTATGGTATGGAAACCGAAGACCCGGACTCATTTTTATTTGAATTTGACATAGTATGCTGAACCTATGGATATACCGATGATGCACATAGACTTCAAATTTTTTCCTACTACCTTAAAAGCAGCAACACTTAGGTGGTTCATGGGATTATGTGAACATTCAGTCACTAGTTGGGATGACATGAGACAATTATTTTTGAAAAAGTATCAACCTTATTGTCGATCAAAAGATTCTAAAGATTACATATTTAGAATGAATCAATAAGAAGATGAAACCTTAGAGGAATAATTGGAAAGATTCTCATATAATCTACAAAAATCAAAACACAGAACTATGTCTATTGATCTTATTCGAACAATCTTTCTTAAAGGCATCCGGGATGAGTATCTAGATGACCTCAATCTCATGGGTAAAGGGGACATTTCTAATTTACCTTTTGAGGAGATTGTTGAATTGTGTCAAAAGTACTCTAGGAGTAGGGCAATGAATGGGAAAAGAGCCATGACATCAAAGATCACAAAATCTGCTACAGGAAATATTACTAGAGCGGAACTAGGCAATCTATTTGAAGATTTCAAAACAGACCTTCTAAGTACTTTGGGAAACCAAATAGATACTTTGAAAACAAATAAGAGACAAGATGAACAAGAGCAATAATTATCTATATTCTGTCCCAAGTGCAGACAAAAACATGCTTTGAAAGAATGTCCTTTAGATAATGTGCAGATTTGTGGGTTTTGTATAGAAAATCATGACACTAAGGATTGCACAAAGATGAAAATTTTGTAGAATTACAAATTGGAAGCCAATGCAAAAATGGAGAACATGTATTTCATGGGATCTAGAAGGCCATGGCAACCAAGACCTCCAGGTATGTATCAAAATCCAAATTCAACATATTATAACATGCCTGTTCAAAATTCTTGGAATGTTCCCATGCCTTGGCAAAATTGGTTTAATCAACAACAACAAACATACCCACAACAATGATGGAAAGGATATTCTTTTCCTTAGCAATTTACTCAACAACAACCTCAGCAATATCAACAACCATTTGCTCAACCATATCCCCAACACTATCAGTCACAATACTCTTAGCCATATCCACAACAATACCCTCAGCAACCAGTAGCTTATCAAAAACAGAATCCTCAACAAACCTTACCTACTCCTCCACAAATAATTCCACCTCAGCTACATCTACCATCCAACCAACCTCTTAGACCCACACAGCTACCAGCTCAACCCATAGCTAACCCAAACAACTGAATAGATAGACCAACTTACAACGTAGATGAGGGACCATTGTACCCAACTTTGCCACTGCAAAACATTGAACTAAGGTCAGGTCAAACTCTCCATAAAGAACCTCCACTTGTTCAAACACAGTCACAACAAGAGAATCAAAATGATGAAGAAGAAACCCAACCACATAGCAAACAAAGTGACCCAACACAAAACAATCTAGAACAGGGTCAAAAAATCAAAACACTACAACCACCTCCATTTCTGGAACGATTACTTTAGCCAAAATTACCCACACCATTGCCACAATTTGATGTTCTTGATGAATTGAGAAATGCGTATGTCAAAATGCCATTACTTCAGGCAATAAAGGATATTTCGATTTACACAAAAGCCATTAAAGAGCTCTGTCTCAAAAAGAATGCAAAGAAAATATTTGATCCAAAAACAATACATGTCATTGGAAATTTAGCTGGCTTAATGTCAAATGTCATTTCCATGGAAAAATATGTTGAACCAAGCATACCTAGAGTAACATCAATTATCAACAAAATTTCAATTCCAAACACTTTGATTGATTTAGGAGCTGCAATAAATGTCATGACATTGGACACAATGAAAACTTTGCAGCTGACAAATTTACAGTCAACCCCAATTGTTTTGGAATTAGCAGATCACTCTAAAGTCATTCCTAAGGGGGTACTAGAAGATATAATTGTTTCACTGGAATTTTGGGAGTATCCAGTTGATTTCTTAGTACTCCAGCCAAAATCGAACTTAGGAGGACATCCACTCATACTTGGCAAACCATGGTTGGCAACTGCTAATGCATTCATTGGATGTAGATCTGGTAACATGATCATTTCTAGAGGCACAAAGAGAAAACAACTTACCTTGTACCCATCAGCACAAGCCCTAATAGTAACACAAAACTTATGGCTTGATGACAAGTACAATGATCAGGAAGAAATATACTCTGTTTTAAGCATCAATCAAATGTATGATATTGAGGAGAACAACAATGAAGATTTCGTGGAAATTTTTATCTCTCAGCCTGATGTTTCAGAAGAATTAAGAAATGAACAATACACTACTGCAGATTACATGTTGGCACAAAGATTTCAAGAAACTTGCACTATGTACTCTCTGAAAGCAATCTTTGATGAAATATTTCCAATCGACTCCATTACAAACACACAAAGCAAGATAATAGAAATCAGCCGAGGAAAAACATTGAACATTGGGGCCTTTCTAGAACATCTCATGAAAAGAAATTGCTTGACTTGCTCACCAAATACCAAAAGGCATTCGCTTGGGACTACACTAACATGCAGGGAATTCACCCGGAAACTTTCACTCACCATATCTATACAGACACTAGTATTCAACTAGTGAGGTAGCCACAAAGGCGGATGAATCCCATGCTCAAAGAGGTTGTAAGAGATGAAATGCAGAAGTTACTAAAAGTAAAGTTCATTTACCCCATTTTTGACAGCCAATGGGTATCTCCATTAGTAATAGTTCCCAAGAAAAACGGTAAATGGCGAGTTTGTGTTGACTATTGAGAACTGAATAAGGCCACCCTTAAAGACTACTTTCTATTGCCATTTATTGACCAAGTTTTGGATACATTAGTTGGAAAAATGTAATTTTCCTTTCTTGATGATTTTAGTGGCTATAATCAGATTAGCATAGCCTTAGGAGACCAAGATAAAACAACATTTACCTATCCCTGGGGCACGTATGCTTACAATGTACTACCATTTGGCTTGTGCAATGATCCAACAACATTTCAAAGAGCAGTATTAGCAACTTTTGCTGATCTGGTCCACAAAAGTGTTGAGGTATATATGGATGATTTTTCAGTATATGGTGATTCCTTTGACAATTCATTGCAAAATCTTGAGAAAGTTTTACAACGATGTATAGAAACCAACTTGTCTTTTAGCAATGAAAAATGTTATATGATGATGAATGAGGGAATAATCTTAGGACATCATATTTCTCTTGAGGGAATCAAGGTAGACCGAAGCAAAATACAAATTATTGTCAAATTTCCCATTCCAACAAATCAAAAAGATGTAAGAAGCTTTCTTGGTTATGCAAGTTATTATAGGAGATTTATTGAAAATTTTAGCAGGATAGCATTGCCTTTGTTTAAACTTCTTGCAAAAGATGTAACATTCAATTGGACTGAGGCTTGTCAAAAAGATTTCGAGAAACTCAAAGAAAAACTCAGTACTGCTCCAGTTTTAAGGGGACCCAATTGGGCTTTACCTTTTCATATTTCAACTGATGCATCTGACACAGCAGTAGGGGCTTCATTAGGGAAAAAAGAAGATGTGTTAACTTATGCCATTTACTTTATCAGTAAAAATTTGACTCCTGCTGAACTCAACTATACAGTAACGGAAAAGGAAATGCTTGCAATTATACATGCGGTAAACAAATTTCGTCATTATATAACTGGATATGAAGTCCTCATTCACACTGACCACTCCAACATTAGATACTTGATGAACAAACCTATTACTAATGGCAGGATCACGAGATGGTTACTCTTACTGCATGAATTTAATCTCACCATACTAGACAGAATAGGGAAAGAGAACCAGGTAGAAGATTACTTTTCTAGACTACAAAATTCAGGTGAAGCTGTCCAAGTTGAAGATTCATTTCCTAATGAACACTTGTTTGCAATTTCAGTGTTAACTCCATGGTATGCTGATTTAGCTAATTACTTGTCCACAGGGAAGGTACCACCATCTTTCAATTCAAAGGAGAAGAATTTTGTCACCCTGACTATTTGCAGTATGTGGCCTCATCAATAGCCACATTGTCCTCTTTGTCAAGCCCCATACCTCTGCTCTTCATGTCAAAACCTCAAAGAGAGAGAAAGTCACTTAAAAACATGTTTATCTCTGGGTACGCAGATTCTCTCTACCTTTCCTGCTTGTACGCACTCCATATACATTAGACCTGCGTAGTAATACGCTCTGTATACTAAAGCTAGGGTGCGTACCCCTGTAAAGGTCAAAAGGCGCAAGTTTCATCTTTAAAAAGTTACTTGTGGTCACTTCTAGAGCCTTCTAGAAGAGTTCTTGACGTGTATGGAGCGCCTCCAGATGGTTTCATGCACCCCTATGATAGAGGAGCTTATCCCATCAAGAGAGGAGCTACCCCATCCAAAAGAGGGAGTATCCCATTGATGTTGGAACTGAATAACCTCTTCTAGAATACTATAAATACAGGCATTGGGCCAAAGGAGAGAGAGGTTGAAAGCTGAACATTCTATAGGGTAAATGCTGCTGGAATTAAGACTTCCATTTGTTGACTTGTGAGGAGAGATCACCATCCTTCCTTGTTGCCATAGTGGGAGTGGGTGAGCTTGTCAAAGGAGAGGAAATCACTTGCTGGACCCTGGGAGGAGCTTGCACAACACCAAGGCTCAGGTTGTAATGGTTCCTTTGATTATTTAATACAAATAAGTCCATTCTTCTCAATGATTTGTTAATGAATTATTTCATGCATTCCTTGGTCAGTATG
>APFE031444726.1:163323-189069 GCA_000404065.3 Pinus taeda
GATCAACAAGACTGGACTCCTACAACAAGCATTGGACCTAAGGTAAGATCGAGAACATTTGATTTCTTGTAAAATGATGTGTATCTAGAGAAGGATAGCTCTTATTTGGTTTGTTTGTCATTAGAGAGTCTTAGACTCCTAGGAAGGTTAGATTTGTCCGCAAGTATAACCCATTCCGCGTGACAAGAAGATTACTTTTCTAGACTACAAAATTCAGGTGAAGCTGTCCAAGTTGAAGATTCATTTCCTAATGAACACTTGTTTGCAATTTCAGTGTTAACTCCATGGTATGCTGATTTAGCTAATTACTTGTCCACAGGGAAGGTACCACCATCTTTCAATTCAAAGGAGAAGAAAAGGCTGATCAAACAAAGCGCAAGATATTCATGGGTTAATGGTGATTTGTTTTACACTGGTTATGATATGATCATTAGAAGATGCATTAGAGAGGATGAAATAATTGACATACTAACTTCATGCCATGATCAACCTTGTGGTGGCCATTTTGCAACAAAGAGGACAACATAGAAAATTCTTAGCCTTGGCTACTATTGGCCATCAATTTTCAAAGATTCAAAGAAGTATGTAAGAAGTTGTGACAACTGCCAACACATGGGCAGACCAACCACTTCCGATGAGATGCCATTACAGCCACAAGTGCATCTAGAACCATTTGAAAAATGGGCTCTAGAATTTGTTGGACCCATCAATCCACCATACAGAGGTAAGAAGTACATTCTTGTATGTACTGATTATGTGACTAAATGGGCTGAAGCAAAGGCACTTGCAAGGGCAACTGAACAAACAGTAGTCAATTTCCTTTTTGAGGAAATATTTGTTAGATATGGAGTACCCAGAGAGATAGTAACTAACCAAGGGAGTCAATTCACATCAAGACTGGTTTAAGAAATTACAAAGAAGTATAAAATCAAGCATAGACGGAGCACACCCTACCATCCGCAGGCCAATGGCCAAGTGGAATCTAGAAACAAAACACTAGAAGGGATCATGACAAAAACAGTGGCAAGAAACAGAAAGGATTGGGCAGACAAGCTCAATGAAGCACTCTGGGCATATATAATTACTTGGAAAAACACAACAGGGTTTACACCCTATCAGCTAGCGTATGGAAAAGAGGTCATGTTGCCAATAAAATTTCAAATACATACATATAAATTGGCTACAGACTTAGGAATAGACCTCTCTGAAGCCCAACAAGAAAGACTTATGCAATTGAACCAACTGGATGAGATGAGACAAGAGGCAGTACAATGGACAACAATGATACAACAACAAGGGAGACAGTGGAATGACAAGCTAATTAAGAAGAAAGAATTTCAAGTTGGGGACTGGGCATTACTCTTTGATTCAAAATTCAAGGATTATAAAGCTAGATTTACAACCCATTGGATGGGCCCTTATGAAATCATTGAAGTCTTTGAGAATGGATCAGTCAAATTAACTTCAATTGACCAAGAAGGACATACATATCTGGTCAATGGACACAGGCTAAAGATCTACCATAAGCCTGTCAGTAGAGAAGACTTCATGAGGACAGTATCACAGCAAAAGGAGGTACAGATAGCACATCAGTCAGCTGTAATATCCAAGCCTTAAATAGTTTCTATTTTCTAAAAAAAAAGAAAAAAAAAGAAAAAACAAAAAAACAAAATAATGTTTAGATATGAAAACCAGAGATGGCATAATCTAAACAAGAATTCTTATGAGAAAACCAAGAAATTGGCTTGTAAGAATTCCTTTTTCGCTTAGTGTAAATAATAAAATAAAAAGAATTCTGAAAGAAATATGACTTGAGGACAAGTCAAATCATCAGTTGGGGAGAAGAAAGTCTGAACTTGTTCATGCTTTTCTGTCTCCATAAGTTCATCTCCAGTAGAGGAAGAGATTTGTCTTTAAATTTTCTAATGGATTCTTAAGAAATGATTGTTGTTCAGTATTTTCCAAAAGGATTTGTTTGTAAACTCAGAACATATCTCAGAAAGGGACCTGTTATATACAAATTCTATTCTTAAAATGGGACGTGTTAAACATAATTTCTCAGAAAGGGACTTGTTATCATTCTCAGGAAAGGGACCCGCTCTAAGCGCATTCTCAGAATGGGATCTGTTCAGAGGAAGATTGCATCAACAAAGAAGAAGACCACATCCAAGAAGAAGAAGATTGCAAAGAAGAAGACTGGACTGCACCTAAGAAGAAAGAGACTACATTTAAAAGAGAAATGGACACCATCACATTCTGCCTGAACATATCAAGCAACAAAAGCTAACTCCCAAACAAAGAGATATTAGAGGGTTGTAAGAATTTTCATTTTAATATTTTTAATTTCTTTTATTAGTTTCAATTTTTAGATGGTGGTTTATGATAATTATTGATTTCAGTTTCTAAATACCCAGCTTATCCTATATCGTTCATTCTTATATCCTGTAGGAGTCAGTCCTACTGTTTTACCTATATCCTATAACTATAACCTATTTCCTATTTCTGAACATTAGTCCTATCCTCTACCTTGTATATATTCCTAAAGGTCTGATCCTTAAAGCCTACCTTTTGATCATGTACATGCATTTCTAATCAACCTATAGTCATAAGTACCAACAGACCTACCAAAACTAAGCATGCATACTTAAGAACTGAATTTTGAAGATAGGGATCAAGTCACAAATACAAAGGATTTATCAATTTGTAAGCCACAAAATAGATCACGAATATGAAGGATTTATAAATTTGTATGGTTTTCAACCTACAATTTTTTTTTTTTAAATCTAGAAAATAAAACATAATTGATAGACAAAGGGTATGTGATCATAATAAAGGATTAACGGCTAGCTCAGCAAAATCATCATGACTTGATACTCTTATAACCTGAAGGCATCATAATGGTCCGCATACCCAATTTTATCATTCAATGACCGCTGCCAGGACTCCAAAGGCCATCATTAAAAAATCCTTGTGTAAGGCATTGAATGGATTATTAGTGAAGCGTGTGTTGCGTGAAGAGATTGAGGGTTCATTGCATGAACAAGTAATGAATGAAGTAAGTAAGCACTGTATTCATAATGAAGTATAGGTAGAAGTTTCGACCTGTAGAAAATGCTGTGAATTAGAGTTGTTGCCATTTTGAAGGTTATAAACCAATCCTCTCTGAGTTACATAAGGGTATAGTTTTACGAGTATGTTGACAATAACAATTTCAACATATGAGTAAAAGGGCCACAGCACAGGGGAGACCCACCAGAATCGGTTGAAGGGAGTTTCGATTTTATTGGTAGCATCCTCCATTAAACAAGAGATATGCATAATACTCAAGCCCAGGTAGTTTTTTTATCGTAAATCGGGTGAAATTTCTTTTTACAGCATAAGGGAAATACAATAATTTTCTACAAACTATGGTAGAATTCTTTTTACAACTGTAAACTCTTCTTACACCCAGGGTAACAGGAGATAAAAAATTTCTCTCATGGCAAACTGAGTAGAGCCACAAAAATTTGACCCTTCCAAATATCATAAGGACTACATAGACATTTTTAGGGCAAAACAATGGCTGCCATTCTTAGAAAAATACAGTGGGAACAATGAGAAAACGGCAAGGGAGTTTGCCTCTTCATTTACTGGTGAGAGAGCCATTGTAGGAAACTTGTCTTTTAGGGTCTTAGAAGACACAATTTCTCAAGAAATAGGTATAAGCCAAGAAGGAGAAAATTATTTTAAAACCAAGCAATTCAAAGAGAAAACATGGACACATTTCATATCCAGGACAAGGGTATCATCAGTTGACTGGAAATCAGGGATACCAAGGAGCTGGCTCATTCATCCATGGGATGAAATCATTTATGTCATTCGGAAATTTTATAACCTGTGAGGGAAGATACAACATTGTATTTCTTTATCATATCAAATTGTTAATGCATCTAAGAGGGGATTGCATTATAAGTTTGCCTTATTTTCTTTTACAAAGTTTGACTAAAATGTCTACGACCATACAAAAACAAAGGAAAAACAAGGATAAGGGTCCACACCATTTTGGTTTGATAAAAATCTTGATTGAATTTGAAATGCAAAAGATAAATGTGACCTGGAAGAAGTTCTTGGTGGCTAATGAGTTTATGATAGATGAGGAGCAAGCAAAGCAACAGAATTCACAAGAAGAGAAACGTAATTCAAAGGAAGGACAACAACACGCAAAACTAGTGATTGATGTAGACGTTATAGAGGAAGACTTTTCAGAGTACAGACTAAGTAACTCTGTTCCATCTAGCAACAGTATCAGAATAAGGAGGATGGTAAGGTAGGAGGCTGAAAGGGCTTATAGGATAAAATTTTCTTCAATTACACAAGAAAGTCTAGAAATACTAAGTTAGGTTGGAAAGGGAAAACGGTGGAGGAGGATGATGTTCTACAATAGGCAAAGTATGACTACATATAGGGATTGGAAAGTAAAGACAAGGAAAAGGAGCAACAAGAACAGAAGGTCTCAGGTAAAAAGAAAAGAAAACTGGAAAGGAAAGTTGAGAAGTTACAAGAACAGCTTATGGAATTAGAGGTTTTGGAAAGAGTAGTGAAAAGAGAAAAGGAGACACTCAAAATACAAAGCAAGAAGTTTCAAGTTGATAATGAAAAATTGAAAAAGAAGGTTAAAAAACTCAGCCTATAAAATGCAAATTTGTAGGAAGGCCTACAAACTCTACAAGCAAAAGAAAGCAATTAAAACCAAGTATCAAATCCTGAAGATAGAATATGAAGCCAAAATGAACATTAATGATTTACTTTAGGCAGTAGAATCAAAGGCAGAGGCAGAAGACAAAATTTGATAGGTTAGAACTTATTTGTGTGAAGGCATGCAAAATCCTGAGTTTGGGGGAATGTTGGTATCAAATTATCACTGTCCATTCCACTTAAAATCCTCTTTTGACTATCATTTTTTACCATTTAACCTTCATATTCTAGCTATAATCCTTAGAAACTAAATGATATGATTTCATTATCATTATTTTTAGTTTGAAATTAATTTTTGAAATTATTATGCTAAAAATGACATTTTTCAGAAAATTACAAGAAGTTGTGACTTCCTATAAATGCTCCATTGTTTGACATGTTGCACAGCAGGTGAGCGAATTTGAAGATTGTGGGCATGAAGTAAAATGTACACGGATGGTGGATCACCTATCCACTTTCAATTTTGAAGAAAACAAGTGTCCGGTTAACACTGGTCAAACCTAGCCACTTCAACAAGTTTTCTAAATTTTGTGAAGAGAATAATTTCTATTTTGAGAATTTTTGCATAAATGAAGGAACTTATTCAATTTCGACCTTCTTGGATGTAAGTAATAGAATTATGTTAGGATAATATAGAGAAGGAATAGCTTCTTTTGTTATAGGATTCATGATAAATAACCTATGGAAGAAGACTATGTTTTGGAGCTAGATTGTGAACATATGAAAGTATAGTTTGTGCATTTTTTATTCCAGATTTAATACAAACTTCATCATCAAGTTTATGTCTCAAGATCCAGTATTTACACTCTTCTGAATCGTTTTATAGTGTGCTTGTGAATTGTTGAAGGGCCCTCATCACTACACTGGTACACTCTGTTTTCAAGTTTCCTTACTAGTTGCATATTCGAACTCAAAAATTAAAAGTCATTTTATGTGCAGAAGTAAAGGTTATGTTAATAGAGTTATCAATTGGGAAGAGCTTACATTCATTGTGAAAAGAACCTTGTAAAAGGATTCAACCAATTCTGATCTTGAAATTGATATATATATGCTTGCTGCCATACAATTTCCATATTTTCTTATTGGCTTTGACTTTGAAGATAGTTCTGGTTTTATTTTCAAGTGATTAAGATTGTAGTTGTTAAATTCAATTTTCAGTTTGATAGGTGATTCTTGTAAAAATATTCAACTTTTATTGGTTTGCAACATTACTCATCTTATTCATTGTTTGATTTAATTTGTTATTGAAATTATTTTGGATTGTTATGATTGGGAAAAGTTCTATTGAGCAATATTCTTGTAAGGGAATGTTAGGATTTTAACTAGTCATTAATACTCTATTTTTTATACTTAGGCAATCAGAATTTCATAAAATTTGTTTTATCTAGATTGATGCTTGAGTGATTGAAAAGACAATGAAGGACCTCTTGTAAGAGAGCACTGTTAATTTCGTTTACTAGGCTATCATTAGAACCTTAGATCCTTCTAGATCTATATACTTTAGGTAAGCACCTCTAAGTGTACTTTCTCAGGTTGATAAAGGAATTAAGAGCTTGACTTACCTTAGTAAGTAAATACCAAACAAGGAAAGTGAAAGCCTAGGTTACCTCATGATATTTTAAGTTATAATCACTATGGTATTGATCAAAAGGGTACCATATGATTGGGGTTCTATAGCGGAATCCTATCCAGTCTAGTCCCAATGTTAAAATCATATTGCTATATTTGAAAAAACGGGAAGAGGCAGCTTGGAAGTTACAGTATCCAAATGGCTCCCGTCCCCTCACAGTGTTACTGGAAACTTCCCATCTTTGCTTGGATGTAGCTAAAGCTTCTTCTTAATATCCTGGAAGTATTCCTTTCTGGCCTAAATGATATCAGTATGGATTGGCCCTAATTTGCCTACGACACCATTTTTCTTCATAAACTGCTTATGCCAGACAGATAGAAGCAGTGGCTGTGTAGGTTCTCCTCGGACCCATAGGTCAATGCCATATTCACAACTTTTGAATGTGTTGTAAGCCTTGGCCCATTTTAGCTGATTAGTAGCAAAGGAAAGGAATGCCTGAAATTGAATATCTCCTATGAAAGGAGCAGGGTGGCTATCCCTGTCATCCTCTAGAACAAAATTATGCATATAGAGCTCACAAAGGAGGCATTGAATCTTCTCTTTGTGTTCTCTGAAACACTTAATAAAATCAAGAGTGGTTTTAATTTTTGCTGATTTACCCACCTTAACGTCCTTAACATTTAACAATAGATATCTCTCCATAAGAAATAAAGCATAATTGGTAGCGGGGTCTCGACAAGATAAAGTGTCTGAATAGAGAGAACAGACAACCTCCATTCGTTCTCTGGCTTTCTGCAATTGACCCTTTAAATTTTCAACCTTCTTTTGCTCAGCCTGGTATTGAGCAAAAGTCTCATCCTCCATCCTGGTAAGTGCCTCGAATTTCTTCTTTAGGCCTTGGTGTTCATGAAAAGGGATCACTTTCTCCTTGTGTTGAGCTAGCTCTTAATGAACTGTTAAAAACTCATTCTCTAATTTTCTAATAATGAATTCTCTAACCAAAGGGGTATAAAGAGGCATTTCATCTGTTTGGACTTCTGCATCTTGGGTCTTCTCAGGGTCAGTCTGTATAGCAGCTTCAATTGTTTCCAGAATTATATCTTGAATATTTTCTTCAATCTCGGTCTGGACAATAGTGTCTGCAGTGGGGTAGGCTGTTTGAGTTCCCTGTGAAAAGATACAAGGCTCCTTTATTTGTATGGTAGTGTCTTCTCTCATAGTAGTTTCAGTCTAGGTTTCTCTTGGTAAACCCTTAAGAAACTCTGTCTGAGTCTGCGCATCCTTCGCAGAACATTGTTCTATTTGTGTCCCTACATTCTCCATTTCTACTTTTAATTTCCTCATCCTAGTTGCTTCTTTTAACCATTATTTCAACTGTCGGATTACCTGCTTCTATTTTATGTATTTTCTGAGCACCTTTTTAAGTTTAAATTTGTAGGGTTCTTCTACTCTAGGGCTCCCATGTGGGATTGCATTATCTTCTGCCACATGCACAGGCTGCATTATATTAACATCAGGAATGTTTCTAGTTGGAGTTGTGTTTGCTGGCGGGATTTCTCCTTCCAACTCATAATTATTATTCATTTAGTGTTAAGGAGATCCCAATGCAATGGTATCTCCTGAAAAATCATCATACTCGTGTTCTTCTTCTTGGTAGGCCTCATCCACGGGGGTCTTTGAAAAGGGAATATCACTTGGTTGATTGGCATCCTCTAAGTTTTCGCCTTCAGGGTTTCTTTCTGCTAGGGTTTCTTCGTGCTCCTTGGCTTCGAGGGGTGTTTCCATATCAGGAATTAACTCTCTTTGTTTCTCCATGGGATCAATGCATGGCTGGGTTTGTTCGTGATCAGAGTTGTCAGCAGGAGTCGATCGATTAGGAGTAGAGTTTTTCCTTTCAGTGTTTTCTGGTTGCTCCCTGCCCTTGGTAAACATCTCCATGCTTCCCAAAAACCTTGCCACTTCCTCCTCATAGTCTTGCAACAGAGGGTCTTGAGGACTGAGAGGAGGTGTGCGGGATGGTCCAACTTCTTCTGCTTGGATTGGAATGCATTGCTGGGATTTTACTCTCACCGAGCGTCTACGCTTAGCTGATTCTAGGGGTGGAGTGGGGTTCTTTCATTTTAATTTTTTCTTTGGGCCTGGGGTTCTTGGCCCTTGCTACTATGTTTCCTCATTTTCCGGGGGTGGAGCCAAGGTAGGATTTATGATACTATATCATGTTAATTGTTGTTGTGCCAATCTATTTGTGATGATTAACTTAATTAATCCATGATGGCTAACTACACTATGTGGGTCCTTGGCTATCCTTACTCGTCGGGCAAAATCAGGTAACAAGGAATTTAAATAAAATGGTAAATTAATTGAAATTATTTTCTTTAAAATGGCTAGGAGTTTCAGTTGTCGAGGCTTTACCACGTCATGACGGCCGTCGCAAGTGATATATCTATGGATGATGACCTCTGGCTCTTGCCATGGTTGCTGCAACGCCGAAGGATGAATTCCTTTTCCCGTTCGTACCAGTCACTCGCTTGGGTTGTGGAAGGCTTCAATTGCACTGTATAAAAGGATGCGTTTGTCTACCCATTTCACCCCTTCCGCCGGAAGTTGAGTGACTTCGGCCAGGACTTCTTTTGAAACTATCATGCTTATGCCTTTGACCACTATACTACCTTTCTGCAGATTTTGTAGAAACTCCAGTGTTTTCTCTTCATGGAATCCCTACAATCTGTATTAGTATTGTAACCAGCCAGCATGTTCAAGGATTTTTTAGGCTTGATCCAACACCACCAGTACTAGAGGCTCACTCCAAATTTCTCTTCCGCCCTTAGTTGCTGCAATTGAGTCTGGTTCTTCTGAAGACAAATGTGTTTTACCCTTGTAATGCAACACAACAATGATGTATATCACATGAATTATAAAGGAAATGACTCTACTTGGATAAGAATTATCGTTTTTTAGTTAAGTTGTCCATCCTGTTAGCCATACTTAATGCAAAATCATATGTTCACATGCCTGCCATGATGGTTGCCATTCTTTGACCAATTAGAATTTTCTGCTAATTATTACATATCCCTGCACATCATGCAAACGTACTCCAGAGGTAATCCAAATGATTATCACACATTTATTCATAACTGGAATACATGCTATCCATAGCAGGCCATTCCCCCCTCTGATAAGAGAGGGGCGTCCACGTCCTTTCAGTATGAGGAAAACATGCAAATAACCAATGCGAAATAAATGCCGACAACCAATCTAAAAAACACAACACACAAATCAATAAAGCATTTACGTGACATGCACCATCTGATGTGAATTGGCCAAAAATAAAAATAGCAATATCAAGTCATTATGTCAAATATTTTACCGTAAGCGGGATTAATCATATCATCATAATCGACGGTTTATAATTAATGGTTTTCTTTTAATACTCAAGGATATATGGAATATGATAAATATAGATAAAATTCACCATGCTATGCAACTTGTAAAAGTTCTCCCAAACGGAGTTTTTCGTTTAGAAATAAGGTCATAGGTGATAAGAGGTAGATGTCATATGGCAATATAAGATAATACTTCAATACCACAATAGAGCCACTGCTGCCAGCAGGCATTCATAGCCTCGACAAGGTTACTTTTTAACCCTCCCAAATGAGCTAGAGTCCTTTTCACAATTTAATTTTTCTTCTTTTTGTCACAAAGAGACCACTATGCTCGCATAATGACCAGAAAACCATAGTGACACTCACCAGGGTGAAACAGAGATGATCAGGTTGGCTCATGATGAGATCCCCTATTCTTCTGACAAATTATTTATCAAGAAGATCATTACCTTGGCGTGGTAGCCAAATTGGAATGTCACCTATTACATTCTTATGATCGTGGTAGGCTAGCTCATGATGAGACCTCGTATCCTCTTTGGACAATGTTGTAAGAATTTTGCTATTTTTATTTTATTTTTGCAATTTTTCTTGTAAAAAAGGAGGCTCATTCGCTGCTTAAGAGTTAGGGATGGTGTAAGAAGTAAGAAGATGCCAATGGAAGTATTATACTCTTATCCCTTAACATTATATCGATGAGTTTTATCCATTTTGAAGTATAAACATAAGCCAACATGGATTAAAGGTAATGACTCATTTCTTGATGTGTCCCAAAAGAAAAGATGTTCAGACAACCATTATAAAGATACACCATATTAGCTTGATGAATAAAGATAACCAACAAAAGGATTTTAGAAGTTATAATGACATTGTTATTACCATATATCTTTAGAAGAGGCACGAATGCACATGGCACTTATTTGCAATATAAAAGAAGAATATCATGGTATAATAATTAAGAAAAAAATGAGAAAAATTCAACATTTAGCTTGTGGTTCACTCTGCAAAATAAAAAAAAATCAAAGAAAATGAAAATAAATAAGGAGAAATGCGTTGTTCAATCAATTGAATGGCAGGCATTCAAGAGTTTGAATAGCAAAAACAAATAAAAAACAATGTTGTTCAATCAAGTGAATGACAATTGTTCAATAATTT
Organism: Pinus taeda; assembly: GCA_000404065.3. Classification (NCBI taxonomy): domain Eukaryota; kingdom Viridiplantae; phylum Streptophyta; class Pinopsida; order Pinales; family Pinaceae; genus Pinus; species Pinus taeda. The sequence continues at coordinate 174,163 of APFE031444726.1, forward strand.
GAACAACGAAAACTAATGAACGGAAAATGTGTCGTTCAATCAATTGAACGACAGTTGTGAGAATACAAAAAACGTGATGTTCAATCAATTGAATGACAGTGATCCAATTGTTTTAACAACGAAAATGAAATAAGAAAAATAGTGTTGTTCAAGCAAGTGATCAGTTAGCATCTGCTAGTTTGAATAACAAAAACAAGAAAAATGTGTTGTTTAATCAATTGAACGGCATGTGTTCGCTTGTTTGAACAGAAAAAATCAAAAATGAAAATGTGCTATGCAATCAATTGAACGACAAGGGTTCGCTTGTTTGAACAACAAAAATAAAAAACAAAAATGTGATATTCAATCAATTGAATGGCAAGCGTTCGCTTTTTTGAACAGCAAAAACGAAAAAAATGTGTTGTTCAATCAATTGAATGGCAAACGTTCGCTTGTCTGAACAACGAAGAATGGAAAAAAATGTGTTGTTCAATCAATTGAGCGACAAACGTCCAATTGTTTGAACAATTAAAAATGAAAAAATGTGTTGTTCAATCAATGGAACAACAAACGTCCAATTGTTTGAACAACAAAAATAAAAAACAAAAATGTGTTGTTCAATCAATTGAACAAAAAACGTCCAATTGTTTGAACAATGAAAACAAACAAAAATGTGTTGTTCAATCAATTGAAAGGAAAATGCCCAATTGTTTGAACAACGAAAAATGAAAAAATGTGTTGTTCAATCAATTGATCAACAAATGTCCAATTGTTTGAACAACGAAAACAATAAAAAATGTGTTGTTCAATCAATTGAATGACAAACGTCCAATTGTTTGAATAACAAGAACAAACAAAAATGTGCTATTCAATCAATTGAACGACAAACATTCAATTGTTTGAACAACATAATACATCAAAGAAAAATTGTGTTGTTCGATCAATTTAACGACGAGTTACAAAAAAAAAATGTTGTTTAATTAATTGACCGATAGGCGTTCAATTGTTTGAACAGTAAAAACAAAAAAAATCCATATTTACATGGTAATGCCTACAAAGATATGTACATTATTTACAATTTTTCAAGCAATTTCAATTTTTTAAAGAAAAAGCTACTGGGTTATCATTCCCTGCAGCTAGAATTTGCATGGAGGGGTCCTTGTGTACCTGCTTGCAGAAATATTCTTTGGTAAGCAGTTGATGATAGAGGCGCACTCCATGTTCGTTTACCTTAAAGAAATGGCCAGATCCTTCTATGGTAGTCAAGGTAAGAGTACCATTGTTATGCACTTCTTGAATATCATAAGGGCCGAGCCATCTTGTTTGCAACTTGCTGGGAAGTCCTGGAACCTGGAATCATACAGAAGTGCCCAATCTCCTTTTTGAAACATTTTCTTCTTAATAAGGTTGTCATGCCATTTTTCCCTTCACTGCTATATTATTGTAGTTCGTTGCAAAGCAAGCAATCGAGCTTCGTCTAGTTCATTAATATGTTGAAGACACTTGGTTTGAGCTTCTGTTAAATCCATACCCACTTCCTGGGCCGTCCTTAGAGTCTTTATTTCAAATTCGATTGGAAAAATTGGTTCTTTACCCAACACAAGTTGGTAGGGAGATTATCTAGTAGTATTCCTCCAAGTCATATGATAGGCCCACAAGGCCTCTGGCAGTCTACCAGTCCAATCTTGTCAGTGCGTTGAGAATGTTTTAGTCAGAATTGCTTCTATAACCTTGTTGGTGCTTTTTACCTGCCCGTTTGCCTGCGGGTGATACGAAGAAGTGATCCTGTGCGTGATATGGTGGTTTTTTAGGGTGGCAGTAATCTTGTTACCTATGAATTACTTTCTCCCATCTGTGACCACTTCTCACGGTAATCCATACTGCACAAATAGCCCAAAAGGGAAGTTAATCATTGCTTCCTCTGTGGCTCTTGGTAAATCTACTGTTTCCGCCAATTTTGTCACATAATCCGTGGCTACCAGTATATAGGCCTTCTAATTGGAAGGCGGATGGAATGGACCTACGAAGTCTAATGCCCAATGCTCAAAGGGTTCTATGACAAATTGTGGTTGCAGAGGCATTTCATCAGATTGACCAGGCCAGCCCATCCTTTGGCAACTATCGCAAGCCTGGGCATATTTCTTAGCATCCTTCAAAATAGTGGGCCAATAATAACCCATTTGTAATACCTTATGTCCTATCCTTCGGTTTGTGAAATGTCCCCCACAAAGTTCATCATGGCAAGCCTTCAGGATGTCATGGATCTCATTCTTGCGGATACATCTGCGTATACACATGTCGGTCCCCGTATGCAAAATATATCCACCTATCCAAGAGAACTGGGCGCTACGCTGAATAATCCATTTTCTTTCCCTTGTTGTTAAATGTTTGTGTAGCTTCCCTACTGCTAGATAATTTGCCACATCTGCATACCATGGCATCTTAATCATCACAGCAAACAGGTGCTCATCTGGGAATTGGTCATCTACCACCAGTGGATCATTAACTTTCAGAATGCAAGATAGAAAATCAGCAACAAGATTCTCCTTTCTTGGATGATATTTAATGGTAATGTCGAACTCCTGCAAAAGCAATAACCATCATGTTACTCTACCATTTGTGATAGGTTTATTAGCTAGATATCTAATGGCAGAGTGATCAGTGTACACAAAGACTTGGTAGCCATTTATATAGTGTCTATATTTGATTATTGCATAAATAACTACTAAGAATTCTTTTTTCGTCACTGTGTAATTGAGTTCTGCAGGGGTGATATTTTTGCTAATGTAATATATAGCATAAGGTTTATTGTCCTCCTCTTGACCGAGGACAGTGCCTATGGCTACATCTGGTGCATCCCTGGAAATATGAAAAGGTAGCTCTCAGTTTGGTCCACGTAATACTGGTGTTGTTGAGACTAGTTTTTTTAATCCTACAAAAGCTATGTCACATTTGTCAGACCAACTGAAATTAATGTTTATAGTTAGAGCGTATAAGGGTGCCACAATTTGTGAAAAATTCTTGATAAATCTGCAACAATAACCTACATATCCTAGGAAATTACACACCTCTGTTTGCGTGCAGGGGGTAGGCAGTAAAAGAATTACCTGTATTTTTGTTGGGTCTACTTGTATTCCTGTTGTAGAGATGTAATCCCCCAGGATCACGCCCTCGTTCATCATCATGTGACACTTAACATTGCTTAAACATAACATGGTAGTGATGCATCGTTCTAAGACTTTTTCTAGCGTTCGTAATGCTTGAACCAAATCATCCCCATATGGAGTAAAATCATCCATATATACCTCTAGTCCTTCATTTATTATATTATCAAAGATGCTTAGTATAGCTATCTGAAACATGGTCGGGGCATTGCACAAGCCAAATGGTAATACTCTGTATGCGAATGTGCCCCAGGGATAGGTGAAGGTCACTTTGTCTTGGTCTTCAGGGGCAACCTGAATTTGATTGTACCCACTGAAGCCATCTAGAAAGGAGAAGAACTGATTCCCTGCCAATGTATCAAGGACCTGATCAATGAATGGGAGGGGAAAATGGTCTTTATGTGTTGCCTTATTTAGTTCTCGATAGACTACACAAATACACCATTTACTATTTTTCTTGGGGACGACCACCAAAGGGGAGACCCATTTACTGTCTGAGATGGGATAAATAAAGTTTACATCCAGTAGCTTCTGTAATTCCTCTTTCACGATATCTTTGAGGTGAGAGTTCAATATCCGTTGAGGTTGCTGGATGGGTCATGCATCCTTCTCTGTATAAATGTGGTGTGTACATAACTGCGGATCTATCCCTTTCATATTAGGATAATCCCAGGAAAAAACCCCTTTATTTTTATGCAATACCTGGATAAGATTTTTTGCTATTCGCTCTCCAAATTAGCATTGATATTTAGAACTTTGCCTGGTTCGATCTCAATTGGTTTGCTGTTCTGAACAGTAGTTATCTAAATATGTTGGTCGTCTGTGTCCTTCAGGGGATCTTCTATGGTTTCGTTATCAAGAATTGCTTTCAACATCTAACACTCCATATTGGTTGGCTGATTTATAAATTGTTGATAACATATTTTTTCTGAATGGAGTTTGGATTTTCCACAGTGTTCATATTTTGTTGTTGACGTTTCGAGTCTGAACCTAGGCTCATCATCAGGACAAAATGTGTTCACATTTTGTCCTGATGATGAGTCTAGGTTCAGACTCGAAATGTCGACAACAAAATATGAACACTGTGGAAAATCCGAACTCCATTCAGAAATCACACCACAGTAATCTGCAATCTAAAACATATTCTTTAATTTGTTTTTTAAATTCTTGTGCTTCTGCTACTATGAGGGGTGAACGGATGCTCTCTTACAGGTACGTTGGTGGCTGCTTACATATTTTTACAATGCGAAAACTTGGCCTGGAAGGCAGGTATAACACCAGATTTTTTACAGCATCTCCCTTTGTGATAGTCATGCTACCTTCTCGGCAGCCAATATATGCATCAGCTGTTGCCAGCCAAGGTCATCCCAAAATCAAAGGATGCCATCCAACCTACTCCTTGGGTTTATAACCAAGAAGTCTACTGGATATTCCCATGAGTCAACAGAAACTGTAATATCTTGTAAAGTCCCTTCTGGTCTTACCACTGACCGATCAACAAGCTCTAATAAAGTGGTGGTTGGTTCTAAGGCTGTAATACCAAGTGCTTGACAAGTTTATGTTGTTAATATGTTAATGGTAGCTCCTAGATCAACTAGTGTGTTTGGAAAAGAGCGGCCATATATATGGACTGTTACTATGGGATTTCCAGGGTCTTCCTATTTTATAGGAGCTTCCTCTCCCAAGAGTAAATCGGATAAGGTTCCTACGACATGAATAGTGGGTGAGGTTTTTACCTTCCTCACAGGCCTTTTTACACATAATTCTTTGATGGTTTTGGCATAGATGGGAATGTCTTGAATAGCCTGGAGGACGGGAATCTTAATACACAAATTTTTTAGTTCCTCTACAAGATCAAAATTAGGATAAGTGATCAGTTTGGGTATCACTAGCCTTTCGGGGAAAGGAGGAGAAGTGACCATTTAAGTTTTTCAGGGTCATCATGTTGATCTATTTCTTCCCCTTGCTTTGATTCAATATTATTTACAAGTGGTGGAACATGTACAGATGATGGAATATGTATAGGTGGAGTTACAATTTCGATTGAAGGTTAGTCCCTGTTTTCCTCAGGGGTTATGACCCAACCTGACCTCAATCTGAGCTCATTACACTTTTTCTGCTCAATCTCATATTCTGTATTTTCAATAACTTGTACCAACTGGACTGGCCTATTATTAGGATTCAGGTTTGGTTGAGCTGGTAACTGTGGTCGTAGAAGAGGTTGAGAATTCTATTGTAATGTATAAGGAGCTAACAATGCAGTCTGAGGATGGGGGCCTATTCCCATAGGTATATTGGACATCCCTAAAGGTTGATGCCAGTTTGTAGACCAATTTGGGTTTTGAGAGGTGGAGGCAGGCCACTTGGATTGATAGGGATTGCCTTGCCAGATAGGAGTAAAAGGAAAATTGGCTAGCTATTTCTCGGGATAGGTTGTGCTGGCCAGGATGTCATAGGGAATGGTGGACTTTGCTAGTTTGGGTAGGGTGATTGGCCTTGCCAGGCTGCCCCAAGGTTCTGTTGTTGGTTAAACTGCGATGAAGGAAAAAATTGGGATGCGTCTTGTGACATACCTGTAGGTTTGGCTTGCCATTGTCAACACTGGTTCATCAAATATACCGATTTTGTTTCCTCATCTACTTCTTTGAATACCGCTTTCAGCCCGATTAATGATGGACATTGTTTAGTATCATGATCTTTAGTACAAATGGCACACGTATGAACCATGTCCAATGGGCATTCCCGTTGGCTGTGCTTCTTTCGACAACGTGGGCAAAAGATGGCCAAATTTTGTTCTGCTAAAGTTTTTTTTTGTTTGGCTTGTAGAACGTCTAGCATTGTTGTAAGAGTGCCCAGGATATCTGTCTTAAAATCTTCTAGGAGGTTGCCAATCTCCATTCACGTTATACCTCCACTATGTGGTTTTCTTCCTTTGCTCATTGGATCTCGGCTAGCCGCTCCTGTACGTGTGCTCCCTCACGAACATCTAATACACAAATAAATAATTTCATCATACTCTTCTTGAGAAATATCCCCTTTTCCCATTAAGTTTAGAGTTTCTATCCATTCTTCTTTCATTCCTTTAATCAATATAGCTCTTAGGACTTCTTTTGGTAGGGTAGTGTGTGGAGATCTCTGCAAATTATAATTAAATCATTCTACATATTCTTCTAGTGTTTCATTATCTTTTGCAGTCATCTTGAAAATCTCATCTTTCAGTTCCCTAGTTTTACAAAAGTCCTGGTATCTTTTAAGGAAGGAAGTTTTCATCTCGTCCCAAGAATTGATGGTATGCCCACCTAGACCCATAAACCATCTTAAAGCTTCCCCTTTCAAAGTGGAAGGGAATAATTTTAGTTTTTTGGGGTTGGTGGTATATTGGTACCCTCTATAGAGGACATCAAACTCAAATAGGAAAGCATCAGGATCCTATGTGATCATCCCATGAAAGGTTGGAATGTTTTGCAGAGGAATAGCCTTCATAGGGGCACTAGCCACCTGGTCAACTATGGGGTATTATAATGTCAAGGTTTGACCTTGGGGTGGTTGTTCTACCATTTGATCAAAGATATGCCAATAATATTCAGGGATATCAAGGGGTGCTTCCGTAATAAACAGAGAGTTAACAACCCGAGCTATTTTTACAACACTCCCTAGGTTTGGAATCTCAGGAGATCCTTGTTCAGACAGTTGTGGCTCTGCTTCAGAAACCCCACTAGTTTCTCCTTTTCCTTCTTGTAAATTACAGGATTTTCCCTCCTATAGAGGATCAGAGGGTAGGCTTAGTGTAGCTTGAAAACTCTGATCCGATCCTCCTACTTGGCTTTGAATCTCAGCATGAGCTGCAGATGGTGGGCCTGCTGCTTGAGGGATGGCAATAGAACTTTTTCTAGGTATAGCCTGGAATTCTACTGATTCTTGAGACTATGCTCTTCTTATGATTTCTTCTATAAAGGTCGTTCTCCCAAGGTTCACCGATCCTTTGGGTTTTGTGGATTTTGGTAAAGGATTCTGTTCTTTTTGTATCTTTTTATTTCTAGTCATTCATAAAACAAATTCCTATTTAACCTCTAAAATTTTGCTGTAAAGTAGGCAGGTAATCAAGCACTTTACTTGCTAGGTACGTAGGTTCTTACCTTCCATTTTTAAAACCCAATTCTCTCACAACAAAGGAATAGAATTAATCACTTTGAACACTCTCCACGGAAACGATGCCAAAATGTTGGCTCACTAAGATGTCCTTTTTACAGGCAGTCTTAATCCCTACATTAGTTATCAACCTGAGGTAAGTCTTTCTATTTCAAGAGTGTCAACACAATATGTGCAGTGAAGTTAGAGGTTATCTAATGATGAATCGTTGCAATCATTAAAGTCCAATTCTTCAATCCAATTCACACAACTCTGCAAAGAAACTATCTATGAAAGGAATGCTCACAACACCCTATGTAATTCTATACAACTTTCCGGAACCAATTGGAACTTGAGTGCAAATGATAATTACTCAAATAAGCTTGAGACTATTCACACTTTAACCAATTAAAGCAACAATGATTATCGAATGACACTAATACTCAAATCGATCTGTATTATTAAATAGAAACAACAATTGGCAATTGAACACCAATCAGTAAGTGAACAACAACAATTATAGAAGATTCCTAAATGATAAACATTTTATATTGCAATCTGTAGAAGTTACTCAATCTTGTCTCTTAAGATATATGATAACATTCATTCAATCTAAACAACAATCAAGCATACATTCACTCATTTCAATCAAAGCGCATACTTAAGTCTATCTCGCAATTTCCGTATAAAGCTAAGTGAACGGGAGTATAGATCAATGTCACCAATCTTCAAGATAAGCAAAAGAGCTAAACATTAAATCAAATGCAAGGAATGAATGTAAACTATAACATGGAGTAGCAGAACTTCTTGTGACTGGGTCTAGAGTCGCCAGAAGCCTCTACTTAATAAAAACTCAGAATACGGAGATGTATCAAGCACAACCTTCTTTCATTAACTTCAAAGTAACAACTGACAGAGTCACTGAATTAGCATCATTTTTACTTCAAAGAGAATAATTACATATCAAAAGTCTGAACTGTCATCTAGTTTCCTTTCAGCCTTATATAACATAAAAGGGAAACTTGGATAACAACGAATCCTCAGGATTAGGAGATCCTGAGGATTTCACAATATAAAATCTGATTATATGATAAAACAGGAGTACTTGAACTGATCTTCTGCTTCACGTCGTGGATTTTCCCTTTATGGCCTCGTGCTGTCCTGCCAACTGAATAGCTTTTGCCAATTGCATCTCTGCATACAAATATAGCAAAGAATCAATTTTTCATAGTAAATTCGCATATTCTATCACTAACTAGTTTCTTCCAACTTTGAATAATATTTTCCTCATTTTATTCTATAAATAGAGATAATATTATAAGGATGATCGATAAATGAAACATTAAGTGAAGAGAAATCATAACTTTTTCTTGTCTCAACAGCATGCTGACATAGTTTATGTTTTACAACATTTAGAGGCTCCTCTAGGGATGATAAAAACAAAGTAAAGATTTCTAAAATTGAAGGCTATAAAATTATGCATTTTGAATCAATTTTTGTCTTGGAAAGATTGAAGATGTGTCTTGTTAAATTTTTTAATGGAGGATGAGGCACATAAGGTTATGGAAGAGTTTCACAAAGAAGATTGTGGAGGCCACCATTTTTGGAAAGCCACAACAAACAAGATTTTGAGAGTTGGTTTTTACTAGCCCACATTATTTGTTGATGTTTATAAAAGGGTAGCAAGTTGCCATGAATGCCAAATATTTGAAGGAAAGAGTAATATTTTACCCTTGCCCTTGAAACCAATTGTAATTGGAGCACCTTTCCAGTAGTGGGGTTTGGATTTCATTGGAGAAATTCATCCATCATCTTTAGCCCAACAAAAGATGGATTTTTATAACCACAGATTAATTTACAAAGTGGATAGAAGAAATACCAACTAGGTAGGAAATAAACACAATCATCATTCAATTTCTGGAAGGTAATATCCTCTCAAGATTTGGTTGTCCTCATAGAATAATCACAGATAATGTTGTTGCTTTCAAGTCCAAGAAAATGATTGAATTTTGTCACAAGTATCATATTGTACTCAGTCACTCTACTGCATATTACCCACAAGGTAATGGTTTAGCTGAGTCTTCTAACAAGATTTTGGTGAATATTATAAAGAAATTTCTGCAAGAAAATAAGAAAACGTGGCACAAGTAGCTGATTTATGCACCGTGGACTGATCTGGTAAACACTAAAAAGTCAATTGGTATGCCACCTTTCGAACTAGTGTATGGAACATATGTTGTTTTCCCTTTTTCCTTGGGAATTCCAGAAATCAAGTTGTTGTAGGAAGTAGATGTATAACCAAATGACTTGTAAAGGAGGATAAATCAGATGATTCAATTGTAGCAAACAAGAGAGGAAGTGTATAACAATACTCATTCAATCAAGGATAAGATGAAGAACGTTTTTTATCGGAGGACAAAGGTTGAATACTTTCAGGCTAGTGACTTGGTTTTAAAGTGGGTTGCTCAGAATGAAGTCAAGGGTAAACATGGAAAATTTGAAAACCTTTGGAAGGGACCATTCAAGGTTGCAACATTCCATGGGAGCAATGCATACTTATTGCGGGATTTGACAGGAGAGTTTCTTGCTGGAGGGCCTATAAATGGCAAGTTCCTCAAGCATTATTTTATTTGAAATCAACTGAATTTGATCATTTCATTGTATACAACCATCCAATTTCTAGTATTGCAGGTGTGGGAAGTTGTCACTGAAATTTGAAGCCCAAAGAGAAGGCCCTAAGATTTTGATGAGCTACTGCCAATTTTTCAAAATGTAATAAGCCACGAGTCAGTTTTGAGCCAGTTTTGAGTTGAGTCAGAGAGTCAATAATTCCAAATGGTTAGGCACATGGTCTATGGTGTTCTTGGAACCTCATAGGGAGGATGCCATCCCTATTGGAGAAAACGTTAGTGTCCTATATTATAGTAGTCAAAAATCAGTTTTGGTCTTGTCAATTTATTCTGAAAATGTGTAAGGGTTAGGCTATGATCTTGTAGAGATCAAGATATTGGTATTAATGTAGAATAAAGGTTTCATCATTGATTTAATTATTTCAAAATATCTGAAATATCATGTAAGTAGTTATTAATCCCCTAAGAAGTTAAGTTAGGAGAGTCTAAGGTCATTTCTCACAAAAAAGTCATGAGTGAGGTCATAATTGTCTTGTATTATTATCATTCACACAAATTTGTAGGGTCAATATGGTAAATTAGAGTGTCAAGTCACATTTTTCCATGACATCACACTGGTACAATAATTAGGAGATGTGTTGCGCTTCTCACAGTTGTTGTGCATTCATCTTTGAGGTTCAAAATTGTAATCATCACCCTCTAAACACAGATTTATCCACCTTGGGATTTCAAAGGCTTGTTTAACTTCCAAAAATACCATAGAGCCTTTCATTTTTCCATATAGATCTTTCCATACATTGCTTTGGGTTTTCTACACAAACATTGTAGGGGAAGCGCTGCACACACAGGTTGGTGTTGTGCTCACAGTCAAGTGCTGTGGTTTTCAAGCCAATGGTTAATCACACATTCCAGGCACCAATTCCACATTTCCTTCAATCATTAGTCTTACTTTTTGTCATATTTGTTTCTATATATTGAGAAAAATGCCTTAAAGACCCAACAAAACTAGAATTTTAAATCTCGTTGCATATCCTGTAGAATTCATTGTGTTATTCCTCGGTGCCGTGTTTTTATGTTGTCACCCCTTCAAGTTCCCAAAGCTTTGTTTTCCACCTATAAATTTAAGATTGATATTCCTTTCAAGTGTCTGAATCCTTGTGCCTTGTTGCTGCCACCTTCAAAGATCAAGAAATACTCTTCCTTTCATGCATTGCACTACTTGTTGCACTTGTGTTTTTCTTTTTTTTTCCACCATGAGTCAACTGTTGTTTTGGGTTTTTAGAAGTGATTTTTTTTCTTCCGAGTCTTCTATATAGGGTTTTTCATCCTGAATTGTCATAAAACCCTAATCTAAAGCTCTATTACATCACTACCACCATACTGTTGCACTTAATATGCATGCACTGAAATTGCACTCAGAAACCCTAGAGTACATCTATATTGTGGTAATCATGACAACCAAAGATATAAAGAAACACAAGGGAGGATACATTGTTAGGTTTGAACCCTAAGACCTCACCTTGATCAACTCAAAACCAATAATTAGAGTTGCATTTGAACAAGTTGGTTGCATTAGATTCTGTGAGAAGATCCAGGGATATAGATTACAACTTACTAAGGAGTTTGCTTTGAATTTCACTGGGTTGGATGTTAATATTGGAGATCTCACTTTCCTGGTGTCAGATGTCACCATCTCACCTACAAAAAAGATTCCTATTCAAGGAGATCAATAGTTCAAGGGCATGCCTCTTGACATAGCCAACTATAAAGATTTATTCAAACCAAAGTACAAGAAAGTGGTGTATGGAGCCATTGCACCAAAAGAATAATTGCTTGAACCCTACAACAAAATTTAGAAGGTGATACAAAGGTACTTTACTTGTGAGGAAAGGTTTGGGAGGATCTATCAGTACCATTTCAAGCTTTTGATGCACTTCATAGGAAAGAGGCTTTGAATCTGCCCCTTTATTCATTTAGAAGTCTTAGAAATATGGAAGAAAAAGTGAAAGGTAAACAAAGCCAAGTGGAATAGAATCTTTTCCACTTCACTTTGACAAAGTTGTTGGTGGTAGAAGAACTGAATAAGTGGAATCAAACATGGCAAGCATTTTTAAACTCATCCAAGTTGACATTTGACTTACCAACTAGCTCTTGTTGTAATAAGGACACACCATCATCGGTGGAAAGAGATATATAATCACCAATTGGAAGTTCTATGAAAAGGCCATCAATTGTTGTAGATTCATCAGAAAAGAAGCAAGGTAAAAAGTTGCAATTTTCTCCTAAAGTAGTGGAGGTTTCCAAGAATCTAACCACTAGAGCCACTGTAAATAAACTACCCTTGCAACAAACAATTGAGAATCCATTTGAAACTTTAGAGACCATACCAGAAGATGATATTCCTGATGATAAATACAAGGAGATTTTAGAACTACAAGAGAAATTGAAGAAATGACACTTGGTCATTTCCCAATTACAACGTGACAACATGGAATTAAAGAAAATTGTTTTGGATACCTACTACTAGTGAAACTAAACCACTAAAAAAGGAAACTCCATCTATAACTAAGTCTAAAGGCAAGGAGAAGATAGTGAGAGAGGACATTCAAGAGGTAGAATCCCCATCAATTAGAGTCACTAGGTCTTTAGCTAGAAAATTGCAAATATAGGAAGTAAAGTCAATACAAGAAGAGAAGAAAACTGAGATAGATGAGGGGAAGCAACTTTAAAAGGTTGAGGAGGTAGTTGAGGAAAGGCCATAGTGAAATTACTGAACTTAAGGAGTAGGATGAAAGGGTTAGCAAAACGATTTATGATCATTTGAACATATGTGAGCCAACAATGGAAAATGGCAAGTATATTCTGAAAATGACTCTTCCTTTGCATAGGCAACTAAAAGACATCTGCGGACATAACCTCACTTTGAGGAAGGAATTAAGCACTGCCAAGAAATAGTTGCATGAAATTCAAGAAAAGGACAGAGGTAAGCTTGACTTGTTGGTTGAAGCAACCAAATTATGAGCATTGCACAAGTAAAACAAATCAGTTTTGTCATTTTTGGTTTTTTCCCCAAGTATGCTAGTTGAATGGGGTTGGATAAAGAGGTTGAGAAGTCATATTTTGCATGAAATCCTCCTAGAATCATAGTTAGTTAGAGTTCTTAAGTAACTTTTACAAAAGAAGCAACTCACACAACAATTGTTCACTTTCACAAGGCATTAGGGTTTTGATGTAAGGATGAAGTTTTGTCATCTTTTGGTGAATAGGGACTTGAAAGGGGATTTTAGCATTGCCAACATCATCAAAAGGTTCTGTACCTTGCTCAGAGACCTCAACATTGATCAAAACCATGAAGGACAGGTTGCATTGTGCTTTCATACAGGTGTTGCGCTTTTCGATGTAGGTAGAATTTTGAGAGATGGAAGCTCTTCAAAATGAAAGGAGGTCTCTGTTGTGCATTGCAAACAACCCCCCATTTCATATTATTTTTATTCACAAAAACATTAAAATATGAAATGGGTCCCTTTAGAAATAAAATTGATATCAAAACTTTTCTTTCTAAAAAGTCCGATAATCAAAGGAGCGCTTACAAATGAACCTTAAAAGCAATATTTATTTAAAAGCGGAAATAAAGCGAATATAAGGTTTTTGCGATAAAGCGATCGCAAGATCGCATATCGCAAAAAAATAAACAATGCACCAAATGACATATGGCCTTCCCCCGATGCGATAAAGCTATCGGCGATATCGCAATCGGCAATCCCCTTATGTGCACCACTAATACACCGCATGGTAAAGCCCCAATGCGATAAAGCTATCGGCAATATCGCAATCGGCCCCGCTCCTTTATTTTTGTAAACATATGCGGATATGCCATTTCGCCGATGCGATGTCGCAATCGACAATCGGCGATCCTCTTGTCTCATCCTTAATGCCTATATGCCTTTCGCCAATGCGATATCGCAATCGGCGATCAGCGATATTCAAATCATTGTTAAAGCCATTCATGCGCTCCCTTCCGATGCGATGCGATAAGGCACGGTTCTCAATGCAAAAGCCGTTAAAGTGATTGGAGAGCCCAATTTATTGATAATTAAGGCATAATCACTCCCACTCGGCCGCCCATACGCCCATTGCATGCTTTAAGAGATTTTCAACCAAATTTGGGAATAATGGGCATTTATAAGGTGGCAGGCCCTATACGGTTACTTAATGAATCTCTGTCCTGAGATCTGCCTATAGATTGTCTCCGCGCCATTTGATAAAAGCATAATATATTAACGTTCATCTTTTACATTTTGCTATCAACTCTGAGTTTTACTATTATCTCTGTGTTACGCCGAATTCTCTTCTCTGTGCCGAATACAGTTTTACAAAAGGATTCGGACATGATGGGTAAAAAGTCCAAGAAGGTTGCAGGTGCTTCAAATCCACCAACTGCAGGGCAATCGGTGCTAAATAGAAAAAAAGGCTTAATATCCGACACAACATGCGCAAGCCTAGCCAGGACAACTTGGCAAGGAACTTATGATTTGATGGAGGCCGAAAAACCAACACAGACAGCAGAAGAAGCAACCGCGGATTCACCAAAAAGGTCGGAAGGTTCTCTTAAGGATTTGGCAGATTCCTTCCTCCATAGGATTGCAGCAAGGGAGCAAATTCTCCCGTATACTGATGTTGTCAAATGGGCAATTGAAGAAATCCCCATCACTGATAGAACTTTCATCACAAAAGATGGGAGAATTTTTGGGTCATTTAAGCCTGAAGATCTGAGGCAAATGTATCATTTGCCTAAGCCGGAGAAGATATATAATAGCGCCTTTCTGAAACAATGCAAACAAATACGAGATCGAGTCTGAACCTGTCAAGGAATGGAGGCAGAATCCAAATAAACACAAACATGAAGCCTCCGGTAAGTACTCAGTCGCCTCTTTGTGTTCTCCTTATTGCTATGCCGGTATAATGATGTGTAGATTGTGGGGTTTGCATGACTCTGCCGTTTTTAC
>APFE031444726.1:190652-202683 GCA_000404065.3 Pinus taeda
GGCCAGTTGCTTTCACTTTAATGGAGAAATTGCTTGATTCAATTGTGCACTATTGTCGTTGATTGAGGAATGCTTATGTGTTAAAGGAAAAGCCATACATAGTGATTGATATTTGAGATCGGCCTACAGCTCAAATGGTACTTTTATCTTTGTCTGAATTCATTCTTTGTATATGAATTGTTATGTTATTATCTTGCTATCGTTAATTGTATGCATGCGCTATAACGGCTAATCTTGTTCATTCCACTATTGGATGTTTATATGATATGCCTTTACTTTCAATCATGTATATGTTAATGATATAGATGTGTAAAGTGTAGTAATATCGCTTTAAATCGCTACGCTTAACTATTTAAGCACAGCAATCATAAATAATTCAATATCTATGTCTTAAGGATACAGACATCTATATGTTTATCTTTCAGATATAGAGCATCAAAAGCTACGCTTTAGAGCTTAAATAGATTCCCGGGATAGTTCCATTTATTTATATTTTGTTAAAAGTATTAGTCTTTCGCCTATCACTAGTCTTACTTATAAAACATTCACTCATCCCACTT
This sequence comes from Pinus taeda, assembly GCA_000404065.3. Lineage (NCBI taxonomy): Eukaryota > Viridiplantae > Streptophyta > Pinopsida > Pinales > Pinaceae > Pinus > Pinus taeda. Next base: position 191,213 of record APFE031444726.1, read on the forward strand.
TATCTATTTCTGGGAAACTGGTCCCATTATCCCCAGTCGGAGCCATTAAACCAAACGGAAAAGGAGCTGTACTAAGGTCCAGACCGGGTGGTTTCCCCAATGTTGTTGCAGCGATTTTCGAGGCATCAACAGTCTCTAAAGGGGAAGTTGATGATGTACATGTCATTTCACATCTACATCATTCATTGAGCAGCCTAGGGAGTGACCATATCTATATCAACCATTGACTCATTGCACTTCTCTGCTGCGTTTCTGTTGAACTAGGAGATTGCATAGTGCTGGTGTTGCGCTTCCACACAGTCAGCATTTTGACTGTGGAATCTATGTCAAAAATTCATGTAATTTTTTTATTCTCATTATTAATGTTTTGGGGAATCTAAATAATTTGAGTCTCAATTTAGACTTTGTTTTTGATGTACTTTTTCTTGAAAAAACCTTGGTTAAACAATTCCTAATTTTCATAAAAACAGTTCTATATTCGCTACATTAGGTAGAAACTAAAATCCCTTTAGAGAATTTGGTTCCTAGAGGTGGGAACTGATTTTATTTTATCTATTTATGTTTTAATTGTGATAAAGAAAAGGGTTGGTCAGGTTTTAGAAGGAGAGAAATGGTGTATTGCATATTTCTGATATATTTTTCAGTGAATGAGAAGACAGAGGTCTGATGTTACATGGATTCCTGTGTCAGTTTCTATGGAGATGCGCTTCTTTGTATTATAATTTATATTTTTTTATCAATCATGCTTTGAATGAGTGTCTTCTTGTTTAGATAAACAAATATTTATCTTAGAATTCTCTTTAAAAAGTGCTCTGATATAGTTTGCTAAATAGTTTATGTTTTCTTCTTAAATGACATATAGAATTCATCCCATAGTTTGATGCTCTATTTTTCATTTCCACCATTCTTCTTCTCACCCTTCTACAACTTATTTAACTTAAAAATACAGAAGATCTGCCTACCTTGCCCCTGTAGAATACTTATCATCTCTTTATCTCCTCACTGGAAAATCGTCAACTTAACATGACTCCATACCCAATGGATTTGTCTTCCCCCCTTTCAGCAAACTTTTGAAACCTATTTCCCTCTAAGCATCATACCTAGCCTAAGATCTAGGTGACTGAAACATTTGGATAGAGAGAGCCCTCTCTAAAGCTAGAAGGGCTATATTAAGCTTAAAAGTTGTTTGTGGTTACCTTTGGATTCCTATCCTCAACCTAGAGGAATTACAAAGTGCTAACATAAAAAAGCATACAACAATAATAAATCTATAATTGTTAGAACAATATGGAGAAACACCTTCCAGGAATAATCATATAGGCATGAATTTGGATAATATAATAGACATACAATAAATTTATAAACATATCTAAGCAACAAAGTTTACGAGCAAAGCCTTTTTCTTTGAAAATTTCTTCATGAAAAGAATAAGTCCCTACATAATTGTATAAATATGCATATATAGTTACAAGTGGAGTTAAATAAGGACTTAATAAAAATGTTTTTTATTTACAACAACTATGATTAGTCTTAAAAAGGCACAAACACCTACTGATAAATAAAAGTGAATTATACCAAGGAAATGGTAATTTTCTATGGCATATAACATAATAAAAATAGAGAAAAAAATAATGGAACAACAATTATGGTGTCCATCAAAACAAATCTGCCTTATTTATGAAACCCAAAATGACTTTCCCAACCTGCAAAGAAAAATTGAATTAGATATTAATAATTAAGAAGTCTTGGAACAATTTTCAAAAGTCATTTAGAGTTTTGAAATAAAATAGAAATGAATTTAAGAGTACCTAAAACAAATAAGAACAAGTTTTTGGTGGTTACCATGAATACCCATAAAATAAAAAGAATGAAGTGATAACTCTTCTCAAGAATTGAAGTATCTTGGGTAATTGTTGGGTCACTTGGGTCCTAATTTGGTAAAGAAATGATGCGCAAGGGTTACAACAAGATTTGTGTGACTTAGAAATTGGATAGGGTAAATAAAATCTCTACAATAACATACAAGAAAATAATTAGAGATATATTTCTTAAATTAGAAACAAATTTTGGAAAGTAATGAAAAATAATGATTTTCAATACAAACGAAACAACATAACTTTGGGAATTAACTACACAAAAATATAAACAAAATTTTCAAGTCCAAACTAAGTATTAAATATATACACAGTTAAATTGATGAACCTTGTGTTCATACTGGAAACCCTAGGGTTTGAGAGAGAAGGAATTTTTTTTGTAACCCTATAGGGTATAATATCAAAAAGTTGGCAGCATAAACTTATACATACAAATATGAAAGAAAAACCCTAGCACCAACAAATAGAACTGTCGTAAGTAAATCCAAACATAAAATAACCAATTGAAAATGAAAATATATGTAATTGTTACTGAAACCATAGACGAAAATATAAACCCTAAGATGAAGGAAAGAGGAAAATTCCTCGACTAACCTCATGAGTAGTGAAAAGATTTGAAGAAAAACAATTATAAAAGAAGGTAACTTGAGTAAAGTCGTACACAAAACATATTTAGTGTGTGACATAGGAAAAAATTATTTAATTGGTTCTACTTACACATTTGTTTGTGAATGCGTTGGTAGCACTAATCTACCTCCTTCTATTTGACTTGAAGACATTACCACAGGAATTCAAATGGACACCAGACTTGAATAAAGAACAATCAAAAGTATCAATAAGTAGGCTGGATATTGCATAGGAAAAGATAGAATTGAGGGAACATAGATAAGTGTAAGCCCATTTAAAGAAAATAATACCTTTGATATTAGCCCCTAAATTAAATCAGACATGTAACCCTCCCTATTAACAAATTGTGAACTCAATTTCCACCATATGAGAAATGGGGCCATACATTCAAGGTAATTTATGAGAAAATGGGGCCATACGTTCAAGGTAATTCAAAATACACTTGTTACTATTTCCACGAACAAAATGGCAAGTCCCGTTGAAAAATAAAATGAAATCCTAGCCAAAGAGAGTGTCATGGATAATAACAATCCCTGAGTAAAATGAAATGTAGAGAACAAACCCCATAAATTCATTAAACCCTCATTATAACCCTAATTACAAATGGACGTTGATTTGACAATAAAGAATACAAGTTGTCGATGGAGTCAATACGTAACTGGATACGTGGGAACTAAACAACCTTTTGTCTCAGAAACATAACAATCCAGAAGTTTATCAAATACACATGTAAATTAAACCATATCAAATAATCCCACATCGAAATTAAAAACTATGAATCATTATATTATAATTTTTAGACTCATTTAACTAGGAGCGAGGATATGGAAGGATATATTTCTTATGCTGGAAAACCCTTAGAAAGTTATAAATACCATAATATTTGGTGTGTGGTGGAAATGTTACAAAATGGGATTACGATAATAATTCTTACACCAATGTATATAACATTGTGTAATGGACCAGGGTCCAACATTTTTAACAACTCAAATAGAACTTCGAGAAATAGACAGAACAATGAAACAACTATGTAAACAACTATAGAGTTAACATTTGTAAAAGATAAAGGTCCCTTATTAGAGTAATTGCATAAGAAGTCCTAAATAAACATTATTACATAGATATAAATGAAAATGCTCGGGCATTTTATTATATATATAAATTATATAATACAAAAATAAGAACCAATGTTAAGTTAGTCTAGTCTTTAGAAAGGAAAAAAACTATAACAAGAACAAGATAAAAGTCATTAGATGTTATAAAAATAATGAAGATCTCTGACCATCTCATAAAATAGAAGAAAAGATAGATCAATAAATTAAAATTAGCTTCTTTGAGGGGGAAACCTCCTTTACATTAAATAAATGAACAATTATTGGATGACACAAATGATAAGTGTTGGAGAACTTATTTTTGATGCTCGATGTGATCTTCTACTACTTGACCCTTAGAATTTTCTCTTCAAGGTGATGTGATGGATGGTGGATGATATCCATAAAGTGCTATAAATGGGGTCATTTTTGTTGCAGTGTGGAAGGAAGTTTTATACCACCATTCAGCTAGAGGTAACCACTTGAAACATTGTTTTTGTTTATCAGATACAAAGCAATAAATATATCCTTCCAAATATTTCTTCACTTTCTCAGTTTGCCAGTCAGATTGAGGATGATAAGATGAATTATGAGCTACTTGAGTACCAAGGCAAGAAAATAATTCCATCCAAAATTTTCTAGTGAAAATGGGATCTCTATCACATATAATAATATTTGGGTTTCCATATAGCTTTTGAATTGTTTCCATAAATGAAGTAGCAATTACACTGGCCTTAAAAGGATGAGATAATGCACAAAAGTATGCATACTTGGTAAGTCTATCAACTACCACCATGTTGACACTCTTTCCTTCATACTTGTGTAAACTTGTGATAAAATCCATTGATACCTCCTCCTAACGCTAACATGGAATGCCTAAAGGTTGTAACAAAACCGAGGTCTTAATTGTCTCAACTTTATTTTTTTGGAAAACCAAACATTCTACCATAAAATTATGAGTATCAGATTTAATGTTGGGATAGGGTCCCTAGGGTTAGTTAACCCAAGTTTTGTATATTTTTTTGTAAAAGATGTAAATTCTCTGCGAAATGTGGATGCGGAGTGTGCAGATAGATAGGAGTCAAAGGGTTCTTAGCCTCTTGTTTGGGTTGGTTTTAAGATTCTCCCATGGTCCCCGGACCATGGCATTGTATGAAAGCAAGCTATAAATAGTTCAGTCAGAGGGAGTCTTAGAGAGAACTTAGAATGAAGAGTTGTGAATGGTGAATAGTTTTTGTTGTGTTGGGCAAGTGGTACGACAGGAAGGCTCTGTTGCAGTACTTAGGCGAGAAGGGGAAATCTCCTACAACTGAGTGTGCTGGAGGCCTTGGTAAGTCCGCAGCTAAGTGTGCTAACCCTGACAACTGAGTGTGTAGGGTAGAAGAGTTTGTAATTTGAGCATTGAAGATCAATAAAGACTAAATTTTGGAGAATTACTGTGCAATTTGAGAATTCATGTTTATGTTATATTCTGTCACTTAATGATGTGTTTCCATGAAATAGTGTATGAATGTTGCACGAAACCACTAGAACTGTCTTATTAATGCATGATTTAAGTAGTTTTCTTGTTTTGCGAAGATAATAGTTAATTCTTCTATGTTTTCTAATGAATTGAATAATATCTGCACGAACTCAGAGCTAGGGTTGCTTATTGATGCGTGAAAGTAGATAGATTATCTATTTAAGGTCTGCAAACACTGATCATAGACCTTCACAAAGGTCTGGAAGCCATTTTAACTTAGTTACCGTGATGAGCCCTAGAAGGCTACTAATTTGCGCAAAGGAGAATCTGAACTGTCGAGCCTAAGAACTATTTATCACATGTCCCTAGATGCAAAAACTGGTTCTAGCATCCACCAATACTGCTTTGGGTGAGACTGCAGCCTGCGCTATGCAGGTTGTTACTGAAAGGGCCAACAATTAGGGTTTTGTTAGTTGGCCTGACAACTCTGAACCGGGGTCGGGCCCCCTTAAGCCAACAAATGGTTCCATTGTCGGGACCGGGATCTATCTAAGAGATGTGCGATAAATGTTTCCTTATGAAGAAAGAGTTTAATAAGTGGATTGATTGGAAATCGCACGCATTCACAACTCAGGAGAACAAGAACCCTAAATTAACCAAGGAGCAGTGGTTGCAGATAATTTCTTACACTAACGAGACCAACACATTCTTTTGTTTCTGCCTTGAAGAATTATATGAGTGGTTGTCCAAATTAGCTAATGGTCAAGGGACATGGAGGCTCGAAAGCCCTATAGTGTGGACTCTTGAACTGGTACGACATTTAGAAGCATCAGAAAGAAATATCGCGTGGGTTATGGATCACTAGGTTGATCACATGTTGGGTAGTTTTTTGACTTATTTCACGATCGATAGAAATATCAACTACAACGAAGGATCTTTAAAGGATCGCGAGGTAAGTATTTGAAATCATTGAAGACCTTGATTAAAATGTTGTTGTGTAAGAAGAGGGTTATCCAATTACCTTGATGTTTGGGGCTACGTCAAGTGGGAGATTCTTTAGAAGAAACGGAGGATCCAACCCAGAATATAGTCCGCTCATTGAACCCCCTTTAAGCGACGACGAGGGGAAAATGCTGACTACACTATGAAGTGCAGTTTAGTTAATTACATAGGGTATTCCAAGGATATCTCATCCATCCACTCCTCCTCCACCTCCACCTCTGCCCCACACACCTTCACCTACACCTCTACCTCCACTTCCACCATTCAACATGGAAAACGTGATGAAGATGCCGATTTTAAAGGAACGAGAATGGAAGACCCATAACAGTTTTGGTTTGTCACAGATACTATTTGGATGACACAACAGATTGTAGATGATAATATTAAGAAATCACAGTTGGTTACAGCCTTACAGGACTGCGCATTAACATGGTACATAAAATATTACAATGATAACCCCAACGTGTCGTTGGCGAATACCCAGCTAGCTTTGGACAAGGAGTTCAACAAGCCTAAGTCAGAGGCATAGTTAGTAATTGAATATAAGGAAATCTGAGAAAAGGTCGATGAGACAACTTGTGACTTTGATTAGAGGTTGAAATGCCTACTCAGGCAGGATAACATGCAAATCTCAGATTCCCAGCATCATGACTAGTTTATAGCATTGCTATTGCCACATTTAAGAATACCTCTGTCACAACAGAATATAGAAACAGAAGTGGAAGCCTTGGAGATCATGATGAGGCTGGATGCATCACCTATTCAGGATATGAACCTTGGGGTACAACAGCTTCATTCGCACCTGAAAAATTTGCACTTGGAGTTGCAGAGCTTGAAGAAAGGAAGGGAAGCTCAGCCAGAGGTGCACGCTGAGATCTGGTGTCTTAAATGTCAGAACCATGGACATGATAAGGACCATTGCCTGGTCTTTAAGAATTATATTATAGGGGGAGGGTATGTACCCCTGAAGCCTAAGTATAATGTTGGGATGAGTATGGGAGCTACACTATTTGTGAGGTTACAGGACAACATGCTACTGATAATTGCCATCTATTGCAGAAATTTGTATAGACCCCGCAACAATTATTTTGTAATTTATGTAAGTCTGTAGGGCATGATGAGTGCCATTGTAGAAGTTATGAGTTAATGATGGATAGGACCCCTACCTACAGAATGAAAGTAGAAAACCAGCCTCAAGATCAAGGTGCGAGCACAGTGCATGGAGGATTCCAAACTAGAGGAAGAGGAAGAGGCACTGGACCAGGATGAGGGCATGGGCAAGTACTTTTCTATAACTGTGGTGAAGTAGGGCACTTCACGCAAGATTTTTCAAATCCTACGCATCCCTCATGTCAGTATTTTTGACAGTTTGACCATGTCATAGAGGAATGCCTGGTTCTTATGGCGAAGATGCAAGAGAAGAAGTCTTAGCCCCAGCAGCATACGCAGAACATTCAGATGATGAGGGCGTACCCCGCAAGGAGGATTAGAACATAAATATTGTGTTGAGGAGTGGAATGACAACTATCATAGATAAAGGTCAGCAGACTAAGGAAGACAGATGGGTACGCAAGGCTGCTAAGAAGGAAGTCGACTTTCATCTGAATCGCGCTAAAGAAACTTTCTTGGAAGCAAAGAAGAACTTCACTGAGGCCTCCACCTCGGGAAGCCAAGAGAAAATGTTAGAGACTAATACGAATCAAGAAGTAGATCCTTCAATTCTAGCTACCTTTTTGAAGACTTGTATGAAGCTTTTGGGCGATTAGAAAGTAGTCGAAGGATTGCAAGACTTGATAGGTAAGTGCGCCAATAAGGAAAAGACTCCTACGGAGAAATGAAAAGTGAGGAAGATTGGTAAGCATAAGGCACGAACGGGGCACAAGATGAGGTTAATCACGCAGATAGGCAAATAGGAAATGGACCAGGTAATCTTAGATCTGGGGTTTGATGTGAATGTCTTGCCTAAGAAGACATGGGAAAGGATGGGGATACCTACGCTGTAGTGGTCTCCTATTCAATTGCATATGGAAAATCAATAGAAGATTATTCCAATGGGGCACTTATACGATGTAACAGTGGAGGTGCGAGTGCGTTGGTTGACTTTGAGGTCATTGAGATAGTGGATAAGAATAACCCATACCCCACACTACTAGGAATTGACTGGGCTATTGATATGAACGGGGTAATCAACTTAAAGAAGCGGAAGATGTCCTTTGAAAATAAGTTTCTTATGGTAATAATGACTGTAGACTTTGCACAGGGAGAGTGTTACACCGAACTTATGTGCGACTATGTAGAAAGTGATGATGATATTGATCAGATATACAAGATAACATCGTGAGATGAGGATTGGATCAATTGTATGATAGATGGATGAATTGAGTGGGACAGGGATAGCTCCTACGCCTTAGATTTAGACGAAGAGCTTGAGAATTGATAGCATAGGCTACATGAAGTATCTACGCTCCACTGCAACATGATGACCAAGTTGCTAAGGTGTGTTTCGACTAAGGTAAGAAACCTTTCACATTATGATGGATTGACTGATGTGGAATTGTTTTTAGATGAGTTTGAAAGAGAAGTACTAGAAGAGCATTGGTTCTAGGCACTGGAATTGCCGCTGCATGCTATGCCTGCCCGTTGGTGGGGTACGCACAAGGAGAGATTCAATGGATGGAGAGAATACTGCAGAAAGATGAATTTAAGGTTTGGCTATGCTAATACTAGAATGACAGAAAAATATAGTGGGAAGGATGATCTGCACGATCATTTAGAATGATGGACTAAATCCTAGGGGTTAGAACCACAACCAGAATGGGTGCATATATTCTGTCATACGTTAGATACGATCCTAATGAAATGGTGTTTGGAAACAAAACTTCGCCATGGGACTGCTGAATGGGACGTTTTAAGATCAAGTTTTCTATTAACTTTAATCTTTGAGGATGGCTTTGAGAGTATTGATGAAGTGCTGCAAGAAATAAAAGCAGCAATATTCAGAATGTCAAAGGAACCAGTAGAATGGACTCAGCAATATTGGAGTACATAGCTGCACCATGCGCTAAAATGCTATAATGTGTTTTTTGAAGAAGAGGATGAGCCACAGAATATTGCCATCCCTGAGACCGAAGGATAATGTGACATCGAAGGACCGAAGGTAGCGAACCCAGATATATCAGAGCCTCTGAAAACTCCACTGGTAAACATTGGGTCTAAAGAAGAGCCCAAGTTAGCGAAGATAGGAGATTATTGGGACGAAGATACAGTTGATAAGGTAGTTGAGCTGCTGCGTGAGTACCAGGACTTATTTCCCATGAAGTTTTCATATTTGAAAGGGATTGTCAAAGATTTAGGTGTTATGAAGATTACATTGAAACCAGATGCAAAGCTTATTAAGAAGCGACCTTATCGATTAAATCCCAAGTATAAGGAGAAGGCGCACCTAGAATTGGATAAAATGCTAGAATATGGTATTATTGAGTCGGTAGAAGAATCAGATTGGGTGAGCCCAATGGTGATCCAAGAAAATAAGTAGAAGGGTGAGATCCACATATGCATAGATCTGTAGATGCTGAATGATGCTTGTGTGCATGATACGTTTCCGACACCGTTTACTGATGAAGTGATAGAAAATGTTAGCAGACAGGAGGTATATTCATTTACTGATGGTTTTTGGGTTATCAACAAATAATGATCATTCCGGAGGATAGAAGCAAAAAAACATTCACGATTGAGTGGGGGTGCTTCTAGTATATAGTTATGCCATTCGGATTGAAGAACACACCTGTAATCTTCTCTTGGGTAGTGATCGCAGCATTCAAAGAATTTATTCATAAGTTCTTGAAAGTATATTATGATGATTGGACTGTATTTGGGTTGGTGAAGCGACATGTTGCGAGTCTACACCTCATGCTTGGGAAAGTTGTATGTAAGTAGGGATTGATGGTGGACCTTGTGAAGATCACAATAATTATGAATTTGGAACCTCCTAGGAATGTAAAACAACTGCCCGACATTTGGACACATCGGGTACTACAGAAAGTTTATCAAGGCGTATGCCCAGATAACCGTGCCGATGGAGAAATTGTTAAAGAAGGATGTGATGTTTTACTGGGATGAACACTGTGTTTGGTCAATTTAGTGTGTCCTAAATTGCTATATAAATTGTCAATCCGGGAGTCGTAAACTGCTGAAGTGAAGTGCACTATATATGCAAGATAATCGATTTCTTACTTCTTTGTCATTTGTGATTTTTGGTTTGTTTTTGGGTTTATCTTCTTGTTGATTCCCTAATATGAGATGGCATTTCTAAAAATCAAGTATGGATATAAGTATTCAAGGCAATATTGACCTTTAAAATAATTTCCAAACTTCCAAGTTTTCAAAAAGGTTTTCAAACTTACAATGATGAAATCAACTACTAAGAGGAAATAAAAATGTACCTAAATTCTAATTAAACCAAACAGTGAACTAGTGACTATGAAACCCAGTATCCTTGCTGCTGTATAAAAAGAAAACTGAACTCAAAGCAATTCAAAAACTGTAAGCAAAGTAAACTAAATGACATCACATCAACTCATATTCTGACCCCTCACCATTTGACTCGCTCTAGCTATAGGAGGTAATCATAAACAAATTGAGTAATCTGATATCTAAATGGCATAAAATAAAACTAAGATCAAACTACACATTCATCCTTCAATTCCTCACCATTCGACTCGCTCTAGCTATAGGAGGTAACCGAAAATGACATGAGTAATCTAATCACTAACTTGCAAAAACAAATAAACCAATATCAAACTATACATTCACACTCAATCCCTCACCATTCGACTTGCTCTAGCTATAGGAGGTAACTAAAAATGTCATGAATAGTCTAATATCTGTCTTGTAGAAAAGTAAATGAACAAAGCAAAACTGAAAGAAATAAACAGTGATGGAATTAGAACTAAGAAAACAAATCAATAGAAGGACAAGATAATTCCATCATGTCATTAGTCATCAAAAAGCTATGTGCACTTGCCCAGGCTATCTATTAGAACCTGAAATGGAAACATTGATTAGTTTACAGTCATTAGAAAGCATAAAAGAAACTATGGACAACAATTAACATGAATACCATGAGAAATGCAATATATACAAGCAAACAACTATGGCATCAAGAACGTAAATGAAGAAAACATGAAACTATACAGTAGCTACAGAACCTTGGTGTATAGGGGCCCTCTGCAACCTCGGCCAATCAGAAATCAATCACGGATTTTGTTAGGCCCCTATACTACTAGTGTAACCCCTTATTGTTATTAGTGCAAACCCCCTTATTATATTGATGTACCCATTTAGTGCCCATATTGTTACTATTGTGCCCCATAGAAGCCCACTATTGTTATTATTGTGCCCTTACATTATTATTGT